>BHEV01011702.1:0-15789 GCA_004319985.1 Emydocephalus ijimae
TCTTACGCAGGAGAAAACCCGAATAACCAAAGATCCACATACAAATACCCGCGAGAACCTCAGAATATATATATATATATAAATGAGCCTTGCCATTTATGCTTAATTTAGGGGCAGTGGTCCACAAATATTTTGGTTTCAGGACCCTTTTACATCCTTAAGAATAACCGAGGACCTCAAAGAACATTGTTGGATAGGAATTGTATCTATCAGCATTTGCTGCATTAGAAATTAAAACTGACATTTAGAAATATTTGTTGATTTGGCTTTGTGGATCCCCAGAGGTCCATAGTTGTAGTAGAAGGACAGGCTGAGCCTGGGGATGGCAGAGTCAAGTAAGTAATCAGCCTAGTGTCTTTAAGCTCTTGATCTAAGATCAGTGGAAGTCATTGATACTAGATACAATTTGGAGCCAGGAGCTGGAGGGAATGGAAAGTGAGGATGTATAAATGTACAGATTTCTAGTTTTGGTGGATAAACATTGAGTGGAAAAAAAAAAAAACACCAGGGATGTAAGCAGCTGCCTCCCCCTCTTCCCCTCCCCCAGGTCTATTTTCTCCTTTCTGCCATCAACAGGAATGCTATTCTATAAATAGAAATAACATAAAAAAGCCAGAGTCTTTGGGAATACTGTGATGTAGTTTTAATGAAAGGTGCCAGTGCTCTCGGCTATCGGCACCAAGGGTGAATTTTAAAGGCCTTTTCAGGTCACATCAAGCATTCTGCAGAGATTAAAAAAGGGGTTTGTTTGACTTTTGCTGGCCTATTCAGCGGAGCAAGCCAGTTTTAGCTTCTTCAAGAAGACCTGTTTAAACAGCCTGTCTAGGTTGGGACTCTATGGAGATTCTGAGTCATTCAGGTCAGGGTTGTTCCAAAGGTGCTTTTTCAAGAAGCAACTGGACTTTCTGGTTTTTCTTTGAAGGCGTTTTGCTTCTCATCCAAGAAGCTACTAGACTAGACACAAGAACAGTTTTTCCCTCAATGCCATCACTCTGCTAAACAAATAATTCCCTCAACACTGTCCAACTATTTACAAAGTCTGCACTACTATTCCTGTTAATCTTCACATCACTCCTTATCGCCCATCCCCTCCCACTTGTGACTGTAGGACTGTAGTTTTTTCACTTGTGTCCTAACGATCAGGGCTGGTATTCAATTTTTTTAACAACCGGTTCTGTAGGCATGGCTTTGGTGGTAGGCGTGGCTTTGTAGTCATGTGACTGGGTGGGCGTGGCTTGGTGGTCATGTGACTGGCTGGGTGTGACCAACTCAACATCACTCGCATCAAGGCACACATCTCCTCGCCTGGCCTCTCATGACTGTGGGGATGCTGCAACAGTCATAAGTGTGAAAAATGGTCTTAAGTCACGTTTTTCAGTGCCATTGCAACTTTGAATGGTCACTCCACACAAGCAAAGTACCAGCAAAGGAGGGGAAAAAAACTCCAGAGAAGTTTCTGAGACAGGAAGTCTACTCCTGCCAAGAATGTAAAAAGGATTAACGGAGAGGCAGTTTCTGTAAGCAACACCAGAATGTTTCCTTCCTGCCTTCCTTACAGGATTAGGCCAGTAATTTTTTCTAACAACCGGTTCTCCGAACTGCTCAGAATGTTAATAACCAATTCTAGCGAATAGGTACGAACTGGTAGAATTCCACCCTTGCTAACGATCTATATTGACTGTTTCCCAGTATGATTTGATTGCTTATTGTACCCTATGACTATTATTAACTCAAGAATGTATCTTTTTTTTTTATGTACATTGAGAGCATTTGCACCAAGACAAATTCCAATCACACTTGGTCAATAAAGAATTCTAAATTCTAAAAAAAAACCTTCAGAGCTGAAGAAGCTTCTTGGATGAGAAGCGAAATACCTTCAAAGAAAAACCAGAAAGTCCAGTTGCCTTTTGAAAAAGCACCCTGGGCACTTAGAATGGAGTATTTTAAGAAAATGTTTTTCCTTTACCCAGGGAGTAAGGCTCCTGCTGAGATTTGGAGACTCCCAGCCTGTTCTCATTGCAAATATTTTTTTTTCTCCCAAGTCATGGGCTACTTGGGCTAGCATGGTTGGAGCCCCCTTCTCTGGATGTGAGATTACAATAACAGAACAATAACAGAGTCTTCCAGCCCCACACCCTGCCTAGGCAGGAAACCCTACACCACTTCAGACAAATCCAACATCTTTTTAAAAACTTCCAGTGTTGAAGAATTACAACTTCTGGAGGCAAGTTGTTCCACTGACTAATTGTTCTAACTGTTGCTTCTCTCCTTGATTAGTTGCCATCCATGGTTTCTTCTCTTCTCTTTTGGTGTTTTGGAAAATAGGTTGACCCTCCTCCTCTTTGGGACAGTCCCTCAAATATTGGAACACTGCTATCATGTCATCCCTTTTTTCACTAGACTAGACATACCCAATTCCTGTGTCGTTGTTTTAGCTTCCCCTAATCTTTGGTTGTTGCTCTTCTCTGCACTTAAAAAGACTTCCAACTTCCAGGTTCTCTCGCCTTCTTTCTCTTTGTTGTGTTGGCTTGGTTGCTGGTTGTTTCCTGTTATGGTGTCATTATATTCTGGGATGCAGGGGTCTCCAACCTTGGCAATGTTAACCCTGGCAGAGTTCAACCCCCAGAATTCGGGGAGTTGAAGTCCGCCAGTCTTAAAGTTGCCAAGGTTGGAGACCCCTGCTCTGAGCTGCCTAGAGCGATTTGGAGTCAGGACTCATCAAATCCATAAAGGAAATCAAAGGACAGACATGGTGACATGTTGTCATTGCAGCTTGTACTGACCGCCTAAGTGTGAGTCTTCTGGAGCTGTGTTTGTGATGTTGCACATGCCTCCCTGCTAAGCTGTGGTTTGCATAGGCAGGGACTTTGGAATAGATTGCATTAGACTGGTTTGCATAATGCGTTGAAATCTCAGTTTTACACATTGTATTACAACGACCCGCTGGGCCACCAAGGAGCTAAAGTGTTAGCAGGAAAGGACCAGAAGGCACTTGGAGGAGACCAAACCTGGGAGGTGCTGGGAAGTGTCTGAAAAGGTTGGGGAAGTCAGAGAGAGAAAAGCAGGGTTTAAAAGTCACCATGTTTGCAAAGGGCATGGAGATGCAACAGACGCCAGGGTGGAAGAGAACATTCACCCATCTTAAAGTTGCCAAGTTTGAAAAATACTGGTATAACATGTCATAACACGGGAGTTAACTGTAGCTTATAAAAGGTAAAAGTAAAGGTTCCCCTCACGCATACCTGCTAGTCGTTTCCGGCTCTAGGGGGAAGTGCTCATCTCTATTACAAAGCTGAAGAGCCAGCGCTGTCCAAAGACGCCTCCATGGCCATGTGGTCCCTATTTTTCTACTTGCATTTTTGTTACCTGCTTTTGAACTGTTAGGTTGGCAGAAGCTGGGACAAGGAACGAGAGCTCACTCCCTTTATGCAGTGCTAGGGATTCGAACCGCCAAACTGCTGACCTTTCTGATCGACAAGCTCAGCGTCTTAGCCACCGAGCCACCCGTAGCTTATACAGACTACAATTAAGCAAATCATACTTCATCATGGTTAACACCTCCTTGGTATAGATCAGGGGTTTTTCAAACTTGGCAACTTTAAGACTGGTGGATTTCGGCTCCCAGAATTCTTCAGCCAGCCAAAATCCTATTTTTTTCCCATCAGATTTCCCACTTCACAAAATTTTGCCGGTATATGCCTCATTATTTCATTCATCGTTCTTTTACTTCAGACATCATGAAAAGTTTAGCCCAGGCTGCCTTGTAAGCAACATTTTCTAAACATATCTGATATAGGTATGTTTTTGATCAATATCTTACCATAAATGCCACCAGTGTAACATCTAATTTGTGTTTTTGGATTTTCAAAACAGTAAATCTCTTCCTGACTGGAAAAATTGAGAGTGCGGTCCCTTCCTTAGGTAAGATAAATTTCCTTTTCATTATAATGTAAGTTTCATCATCTCCTTGGGGACTCATCAGCCCGGATAAGTATCATGTGAAGAAAAAGATGGGCCCTTTCAAAATACGTGAAAACGTATTGCATAAAAGCATTGATCACAAGAGGGTGCTTGAGATGTTCCCTGCATGACTTCCTTAACCATTTGCTCATCAGATAGATGGTCAATAGCATCTTGTTACTATCTCTGGGGTCCAGAAACAACACCAGGACAACAAATTTAGAACTTTGCCCTGCCTCTAAAACTAATTTTGGAAAGTAAAATGTGTATTGGTTTAGGAGAAAATAATTTTTTTTGAAAAAAATCAATCGCTTCTCTGAATCAGCTAATCTCTTTTCTTTTTTCTTTTAATGGTACTTAGTTTTGCTTCTGAATTCTATCTGACAATGAGGAGATTTCTTAACTGGTTTTGCACATCATGTTTATTTCTTTGGCTCGCTTTGTGCAAAAAAAAGAAAAAAAATCCTTTCCTTTTGGCAGGCCTATTGAGGGTATTGATCCTCTGCTAGGAAAAAAAAGCCAGTTCCAGGGCATTTTAGCCAGGTGAGCAAAAAGTTTAGTAAAGTAGAAGGAAGAGGAATTGATCAGGCAAAGATCAACCTGACGGTGTTTTTCTCTGAAAGGTGAAAAATGCTGTGGAGTTTTAACCTTCTGTTTCTGATGCTACCTCCAACAGCCGCTTGTAGTGGAAAACCAGAGCAGCATACAGAACGGCGTGGGGTCATTTACAGCCCTTCCTGGCCACTCAACTATCTTCCGGCCATGAACTGCAGCTGGTACATCCAAGGAGATCGTGGCGATGTCATCACTATTAGGTGAGTTGTATGATTATTATTTTTTAAAATTCCTTGTTGAGTTTCAGGTGTAGTTGAGGCTTACCTGTGACGGAGGTGTCTTCTATTGCAGGGGTTGCCAAACTTTTGGATCTCAGGGACCAGGAAACTCATAATTTTAAATCTTGTGGACCAGAGACTCTGGGAAACTCCCAAGAAAAGTCTGCAGGAAAATTCCCCACCCTGTTTTCCTACCGATCAATTATTCTTTATTTGGGATCGCAAGATACCGTCTCCAGCTCCGTTCTCAGGGGAAAAGAGAGAGAGAGACTTTTGGTTTCATGCAAGGAAAGCAGCAGAAGTAGCAGAAGTCTTTCTTTCTCTTCCCCAAACTCTGCCAGAAATGAGTCTTTGTGAGACTTGTCGTGCCAGCGCAGCGTCTTGGAGCAGGAGGCCTTTCAGGGTCCCAAAGACTCATTTCTGGCGGAGTTTGGGGGAGAGAAAGAAAGACTTTTGCTGCTTTCCTTGCAGGCAGCCAAAAGCAGAAGAAAGAAGCGGAAAGAAGCAGCCCGATGGCCAGGCCAGGAGTGTGGGGCAAGTTCCCCCCTCTGCCCTTCCCCCCCTCCCCTCACTACCTCATGTTGTTCACAATGCGAGTGATTCAAGCCTTGTGTTTCCACAGGCCATGTGGCCGGCACAGCCTTGTGTTCCCGTGCAGCCTGGATTAATTGCTTTGGGAGTGACATTTCTCTGCAGACCACCCAAATTTTCTCGCAGAGCATCAGTGGTTTCCGGCCCACTGGTTGGCGATCACTGTTCTATAGGGCTTTTCCTGGAGTTAAAACGTGGTTTTAGCTTCAGATGGAGTACACGATCAAAGTTAGGGCGAGTGTGCGGCGCGGACCATGCTCACACATTGCACTAGGCCATGGTCTGCTTTAACCATGGTTTGATTGACCTGGTTGCATTTACAGGTAGTCCTCGACTTACAATCACAATGTGAGCCCCAAATTTCAGTTGCTAAGGGAGACAGTAGTGAATCTTGCCCATTTGACGAGCTTTGTGGCCACGGTTGTTAAGTGACTCACTGCAACTGTCTACTAACACGGTCTTAAGTGAATCTGGCTTCCCCATTGACTTGGCTTGTCAGAAGGTCGCAAAAGGGGATCACGTGATCCCAGGATCCTGCAATTGTCATAAATGCATGCCAGTTGTCCATTTTGATCACTTGACCGGATGCAGCAATGGTCGTAAATGTGCAAAATGGTCATAAGTCACTTTTTGCAGTGCCGTCGTAACTTTGAACGGTCATTAAACAAATGGTTCTAAGTTAAGGGCTACCTGTACTGTATGGTAGAGATAGTCCTTTGCTGCTGGACCATATCGTATGCTGTGGGGCCCAAAATATTCCTAGGGTGTCCTCAACCCTAAATATAATGGTTGTGTTCATGCAATTGGCTGTGCTTAAAGAAGTCAACAAAATTTTGACTTAAGATGGAGGCAGAGTTCACACAGCAGCCTGAGCCACAAAGTACCCAACCTTTTGTAGCCCACTTTAGTGTGTTGGGACTACCCTAGCCAGTAAATAGTTTGACCCGAGATGGCCAAAACAGTAACACAGGATTCAATATTTTATATTGGAATGTATACAAATAAAAATGCATTTGATTAAACAAACTTTTTGTTGAAAGAACTACAGACATTGTTACACAGTGGTGACACCTCAATTCAACAGACTCCAGATTTTACAGACATCCCACCAAAATAATCTGGAAGTGTAATTACGTCAGCAATTTACATCACTGAGTAATGATACATATGTCATTATGCAAATGATATACCTCACTCGGAGCTGTTTGTGCCATTTGGCTATTGCTACCATTGATCTAATTGATGTGAATGATGTCATATGTGATCTAATGCACATTCAAGATTAATGGGGATCCTTCCCCTCCACCTGGTCTAAAGAATTAACATTTCACTCTACCTTCAGTTACACTAACAAAAGGAATCTTGTTTGTAGCTCATAAGCTACAGCTTATAAAAATGCTTTTGCCGATTAGTCATTGTGGCTTTGTTACAAGCTGTCAGAATCACTCTGCCTGAATCACGTAAAAATAATGACAAAATTATTAAGATATTAACAAATTATCTATCATATATCTCTTTTTCTGTCTGTCTGTCTGTCTGTATATGTATATCTATCATCTATCATCCCTCCATCCATTAGTTATCATCTATCCATCCATCCATCCATCCATCCATCCATCCATCATCTATCTATCTATCATCTGTCTGTCTGTCTGTCTATCTCTATTTTTCCATCCATCTTTTCTAACCGTATCTATCTTTCTCTAAATCTATCTATCTATCTATCTATCTATCTATCTATCTATCTATCTATCCATCATATGTCTGTCTGTCTGTCTGTCTGTCTGTCTGTCTATCTCTATTTTTCTATCCATCTTTTCTAACCGTATCTATCTTTCTCTAAATCTATCTATCTATCTATCTATCTATCTATCTATCTATCTATCTATCTATCATATGTCTGTCTGTCTGTCTGTCTATCTATCTCTATTTTTCTATCCATCTTTTCTAACTATATCTATCTTTCTCTAAATCTATCTATCTATTATCTATCTATATGTATATCATCTATCTTATCTATCTATCTATCTATCTTCTATCTATCTTTTCTCTTCTGTCTCTTTCAATCAATTTATCTATCATCTATCTATCTGTATGTATGTATGTATGCATGTATGTATATCTATCATCTATGATCCATCATCCATCATCCATCCATCCATCCATCCATCCATCCATCTATCTTCTATCTTCTCTCTCTCTCTCTCTCTCCCTCCCCCCCTCTCCCTCTCCCTCTCCCTCCCTCCCTCCCTCCCTCCCTCTCTCTCTTTCTCTCTCTCAAATACAGGTAGTCCTCGATTTACGACCATTTGCTTAATCATCATTCAAAGTTACAGTGATGCTGAAAAAATGCCTTACGACTGGTCCCCATACTTACGACAGGATCCTGGTAGGATCCTCCTTCCCGTGCCCAAAAATAACAACAAAACATACATCTCTGAAGTTCTTGAGAAGATCAGGAGGCCAAGTGCCATCCCTCCCAAAGGTCACCAATCTCTGATGGAAAGCAAGGTGTGAACCAGGTTGCCTTTCCTTCATTTGTATGTCATCTTCTTCTTCTTTTTTTTCTCCATCTTTTTGTCTTGGTAGTTTTAAGAACTTTGATGTGGAGGACTCTCCCAAATGCTCCATAGACTGGTTGATGATGGGTCCTTCTTCCAAAGGGGAGGAGTACAAAGTGTGTGGATCTTTTATCCCTCCTTCGTTCATCTCTGCCAGGGACCACATCTGGATTTTTTTCCACTCAGATCCATCAAGTTCAGCGCAGGCTCAGGGATTTCGCCTTTCTTACATTCGAGGTAAAATCTGCTCTTTTGCTTCATTCCATTTCTGGATATCATGTCTGTGTGAGAAATTAATCCCATTTCATTCTTGCAAGGATACTGGGGTGGCTTTCCGATGAAGAGAGGACAATGAACTGGAATAAGCTAACAGCCCTTAAGAGTAAATCCGAAATAAACTCACATCTCTTGGGTCCACGTCCAACACAATTTTCACTGTGACCTAGTTCACACCACAATGTGCATGTGTCTTGATTTTGGCTCAGCATGTTGTATGAATATAGGTAGCCAGGAAGGTTTGCCAACTACGTTTTATGGCGTGCTCCGCTATATGAACTCCACCCATCGTTTTTGTGCAACAAACAATATCGACTGACCATGGCTTAATGTGTTGTGTGAATCCAGCCATACTCCTGTTGTCAACTCATGAAATATTTCTATGGTCTTTCTAAAGTTGCCAACAGAAAGGGAGTGGGGAGCAGTGCAGCAGCTTGCAAAATCGAAACTGCATTCCATGAATGTTTTCAAAGATAGTAACTAGGTGACTGAAGTTTCTGCCTTGCAAATATCTAACTGGAGAGCATGATTGATGACTCTTGGCTATGGATGTGTCCCATTGGAGAATATGAATTACGATACACCCAGGGGGTGTGGGGAAAACCAGGGTCAAGGGTGACAATGAATGATGTGTCTCAGAGTCGGCTACACCCAGGCAGTGCTGGACATTTTAACTCCCAATAAATCCTTTTTAAGTTTTGGAAGTTTGGCTCGAGACTCATGATTTAAATGGGAATAACTGCCGGAATCGTGACTCCTGTCTTCTCTTGTGCCTTTTGTTAAGTCCTGCGGGCGAGGTCCTGCAGGAGAAAACTGTAAAGTGATTTATGAGTAGAACGTTGCCCAGTTTAAGAGACAGAACTGTGGGGAGAATATTTTGCTTGGGAGCAGAAGGTTGTGTTTGCCAAGATAGAATTTCAGCGTTGTGTTGTGTTATGTTGCTGTTTGGTGAGTCTGACCCTCGTTTGTCTCTTCCCAAAGATACGGCTAGTGGAGAGACCAGCAGACAATATTGAGCTATAGTTTAGTTGTGGAAGTTTTTCAAAAAAATGAAAGAAGGCAACAGTAAACTTAGTTTTGTTGGCAAGAAACCTGCCTAGATGTGTCTATCAAGTAGCACTTAGTTCAGTGAAATGTTATCTTTAATATCAGGATAGCAACCAGAGGTCACTCCAAACTTCATATAATCCATATGCTCTATAGCTCTAATCCCAGTTTATTCATGAAAGCCTACTGGGTCACTTTGGGTCAATAGCCAGGAGGCTGGGAGTTCTAGTCCTGCTTTGGGCATGAAATCCCTCTGGGTGACTTTGGGCCAATCTCCAGGAGGCTGGGAGTTCCAGTCCTGCTTTGGGCATGAAATCCCTCTGGGTGACTTTGGGCCATTCAGCCCAACCACTTCACAGGTTTGCTGTAGGAAAAAGAGAAAGAGGAAAGAGTATTAGATGCTGCCTTAAGTTACTTACAAAGTAAGAAAGTCAGGATAAAAATCTAACACTGACATAAATCACTAATGCTTGCAGTAGAAATTTCTAACTCCTCTCCCTGTCTTCGCAGGAAAGGTTGGCCAAGCCAGCTGCCAACCAGATGAATTCCACTGTCTCAATGGCAAATGCATCCCCATCACTTGGAAGTGCAACTCCATGGACGAATGTGGGGATAACTCGGATGAGAAAAACTGCAGCCTTCCCCCGACAGAGCCCCAATCCAACCTCTGTCCTTCAGGGACGTTCCAGTGCAACGTTGCCCATTCCATCAAGTGCTTGCTGAACGAGCTGAAATGCAACACCGTGAAAGACTGCAGCGACGGCTCCGACGAAGAAAATTGCCCTGATCTCTCTTGTGGCAAAAAACTGAGCAATTTCTATGGGTCATTTGCCTCGCCGGATTTGTTCCGCCTGGACCGGAGTCGGGCCGACCTCTGTTGCACGTGGCAGGTGGACACACAAGATAACCACCATGTTCTTCTGCAGCTCAGTTTGCAGCTGGGCTACAAGGATTACGTGAAAGTGTACGACGGCTTAGAGGAGAAAGCCGACAGGCTGATCGAGATGCTCTCGTATCGGAATAACAAGCACATGGTCAGCCTGGAGTCCTCCAAGGGGCAGATGACCATCTTGTACTACGCCTGGTCGAAAAGCACCGGCCACGGGTTCAACGCAACCTATCAAGTCAAAGGGTATTGCCTCCCCTGGGAGCACCCGTGTGGGGATGATGAGGAGTGTTACTCCGATAAGCAGCACTGTGATGGGTGGTGGCACTGCGCCAACGGCAAGGACGAGGAGAACTGCCCCGCCTGTCAGAAGAACGAGTACCCCTGCGAGGGGAACAGCGGGCTGTGCTACTCCTTGCTCGACCGGTGCAACAACCAGAAGAACTGCCCCAACGGGTCAGATGAGAAGAACTGCTTTGTTTGCCAGCCGGGGAACTTCCACTGCGGCACCAACCTCTGCATTTTTGAGACCTGGCGTTGTGACGGCCAGGAGGATTGCCAGGATGGCAGCGACGAGCACAACTGCTTGGTGATCGTGCCGCGGAAGGTCATCACAGCTGCTCTGATCGGGAGCCTGGTCTGTGGGCTGCTGTTGGTGATCGCCTTGGGTTGTGCCTTCAAGCTCTACTCTCTGAGGAGCAGGGAATACCGGTGAGGAGACGAGGATGCTGTTGGGACTGTGTTCTGACCCAGCTCTTCAAACATGACAAACCCTGTGAAGTGAACTCAAAGATTCCTTTAATAAGGAGCGTCGGCAGCCCCAGCAAACCTCTCTCACTGCAGGCTAACAAATCCCTCCAGCCGGAAGATGAATAGTTATCTACCACATCTATTCATCTCTGTCCCCTGCCTTTTATCCCCAGAGCTAGGGTCGGGCTTCGCGAGCAGCAGTGGCTCTTTTATCCCAAGGTCCAGCCCATAGATTTCCACTGCTCTCCTCTCCTCTTTGCCTTCTGTGCATCTGCATGTCAGGACTGGACCCAGCTGTTCCTCCTCTTCCTCATCAGCCACCTCCGGACCTGGGAGCTATTGATTCTCCATCTGAGGGCTGATGGACAGTCCAGGCTCCCTCCCTCCCTCCCTCCCTCATATATACATACATACATATAAAATAAAAAAACAATATAAAACACAATAAAACTAGTAAAAGAATAGTAAATGAATAAAATAACATAATAAAATAACACACACACCCTCCGCTCCAACGACAACATATCACAGGAGCCCTTTAATGGGCTCCATCCCGCTCTGGGTTCCTCAGGCCCACTGGCAGAACCAGGTCTTCAGCAACTTCCAGAAGAGTATTAAGGTGGGGACCTTTCTAATCTCTGAGAGTGGGGTGTCAAGAGTTTGCAAAGGTCTATCACGTGTATCAGCCCAGGAGCAAGTACAGCCAACAATGGTCTATATCAAATAGCGGTTTTTATCTACAATCAGAATATAGGGATACTATGCATACACATCACTGGTGGAATTCAATTTTTTTTACGACCGGTTCTGTGGGGGGTGGCTTGGTGGGCGGGGCAGGGGAAGGATATTGTACAATCTCCAGTCAGAACTATTCAAAATTTCTGCTACAGGCTTTCCAGAACTGGTCAGAACCTGCTGAATGCCACCTCTGATACACGTGCTACAAACAGTGTCTGCAATTACAACAGGGAAGAAACTCGAGGGACCAACAAAGAAACACTCTAGCAGGGCCTCCTCTTATAACTCAGGCTCTTAAAGGGATAACAGACAAAGACCTTCTGATTCATTCCCATCATTGCATCAGCCGATCAGCTCTTAAATTATCACCTTGACGGGGAATGAGGTTCCAGAGAGAGGGAACAATCCAGTGGTGGGATTCAATTTTTTTTTTTACTACAGGTTCTTTGGGCGTGGCTTGGTGGGCATGGCAGGGAAAGATACTGAAAAATCCCCATTCCTTCCCCACCCCACTAACCTGCTTTCCAGCTCTGTTCTCCTGTTCAGGGCAACCAAAGAAGACCCAGCTGATCAGCTGGGACTCGGGAGGCGGAGACTAGATGGGAGCAGGGCCAGTCAGAGGTGGTATTTGCCGGTTCTCCGAACTACTCAACATTTCCACTACCGTTTCTCCAGAACTGGTCAGAACCTGTGGAATACCACCTCTGGAACAAACAACCACCTCCATTGCTCTGTTCCCCCACTGGGACTCCAAGGCGACTGGCATGGCTACGTCTTTAAACCCTTAGGAAAAGATAGGGAGAGGTGGGGCCAACCTCAGGTCAGCGGGCAAGATGTTTCCAGAGGTCTGGAGCCACAGCAGAGAAGTCACTCTTCCTGGACCCCACCCGGCAGAATAATCGTGGCCATAGCACACCTTCTCTGCTGGCACGAGCAGTACCAGCTAATCCCAGTGGGACAAAAAGGTCCCTCAAGTAAACTGGATCCAGGCCATGCGATCATGTGACCCTGGGATGCCACAAGCATTGCAAATACATGCCTGTTGCCTGAATTTTGATCATGTGACTGTTGTGGGAATGCAGTGGCCATCATAAGGGTGAGGACCAGTCGTAAGCCACCTTTTAAAGTGACCTTGTAACTTTAAATGCTCACTAAGCAAAATAGTTGTAAGTCAAGGACTTCCTGTCGATGGAAAGAAGCAGGAAGCGACCGATCTGTCCACAGTGAAGTTACCTGGTCAATTTCTCTCTTCTGTCCCTCATTCCTTCCTTTGATCCCATTTCCAGGGCATTTGAAACCCAGATGACTCGCCTGGAGGCGGAGTTCGTCAGGCGTGAAGCTCCTCCTTCGTACGGGCAGCTGATCGCACAAGGACTCATTCCACCCGTGGAAGATTTCCCTGTTTATAATGCATCTCAGGTAAGGCCTTGAATAGAATTGGAATTGGAATTGGAATTGGAATTGGAATTGGAATGGAACGGAACGGAACGGAACGGAACAGAACAGAACAGGAAAATAGAATAGAAAATAGAATAAAGGGATGTTGGAGGTCTTCTAGTCCAGCCACCTGCTCAAGCAGGAGAACCTATACCATGTTAGACAAGTGGTTGTCCAATCTTTTCTTAAAAACCTCCAGTGATGGAGCAACTACAACAGTGGTGGCTAACTTTTTTGGGCTCTTGTGCCAAAAACTGCACGTGTGCCAGTGCACCCACATGCCCACACTCATATGCCAGCACCCAGAATGCATTGCGCACGCCCCTCCCCACACCCTCTGCGCGTAAGCATGCAATTACCCTCCACCTGCACTGCACCTCACAGCTGATTTTTCAGCTGGTTTGAGGCCTTTTTCGGCCTCCCAGAGGCTTGGAAAAAGCCTCTGCAAGACTTTTCAAGCCGAATTGTAGGCCCGTTTCGTCACTTCCAGTATTACAGGAAATGACCAAACGGGCCTATAATTCCACCTGAGAAGCCTTGCAGAGGCTTTTTCCAAGCCTCTGGGAGGCCAAAAAAGGCCTCAAACCACCACCATCCCCAAAAAATCAGCTGTGAGGCGCACGCATGCGCAGTGAGTTAGTTTGCCCGCGGCTCACATGACAGCACAAATGGCCATAGGTTCGCCATCATGGACCTACAATGTCTGAAGGCCAGCTGTTCCATCGCTTAATTGGTCTCACTGTTAGGAAGTTTCTCCTCAATTCCAGGTTGTTTCTCTCTCGTTGATTAGTTTCCATCCATTGTTTCTTGTCTTGCCTTCTGGTGCTGTGGAGAATAATTTGACTCCCTCTTCTTTGCAGCAGTCTCTCAAATACTGAAATACTGCCTACCTATAAGATGTAGATGTTTGCAAAGCCTTCGATTAACAGATCAACAGAGTTGGAAGGGACTTGGTGGGTCATCTAGTCCAACCCCACCGCCCATTTCTGAGAAATGGCTGTCCAATCTCTTCTTGAAAGCTTCCAGTGAGGAAGCTCCCACAACTTCCAAAGGCAACTTCTGTTCCATGGGTTGATTGCTCTCCCTGTCAGGAAATTTCTTCTTATTTCCGGGTTGAATCAGAATTAGAGTTTGGACAAAACTCACCAGGAGAAATAGTTGATTTTTTAAAAATTTATATATATATCTATATATCTTTGCAGGCTTCCGTGCTGCAGAACATCCGAACGGCCATGAGGCGGCAAATGAGGCGCCATTCCTCTAGGCGCAGCTCTTCCCGCCAACGTTTGGGCAGACTCTGGAACAGATTCTTTCACAGGCCGCGAGCGAGAGGCCAGGTTCCCCTTTTGCACCCTACATGCACCTCCCAGACAGTTCTGGGGGATGGGATCCTGAACCGCGCAGACGGTGCACCTGTGGAGAGTCTCCGGGCCTCTCCGGAAGAGGCTTGTGGCCCATCTGGAGGGGTTTCTGAACCTGGCAACAGCCCCTCGGCCTTGGAGGCCGAAGCAGCGGAAGTCCCGTCCGCCGAGAGTGTGCCAAGTCCCTGCCCAGTGGCTCTGCTGGACGCTGAGGGCCAGCACAGCTGCGTGGCTGAAGATGCCCCCGAGGGCCAACTCACACAAGCCGGCAAGGCAGATTCAGGGAGAACATTTAGGGACCCTTTGCTGGAAAGAGTGACAGAAATTCACCAATTCACCAGGTCACATGGCAGGACAGCTGGAGACGGCAGACATTCTCAGCTGCTGAGGGAAGAACTGCCTCACCCAAGGCCCTTAAAAAACTGGGAGTCCAGGTACCCTGAAACCTACAGAGCCGCCCTCCCTCTTCGGGGGGAGCAGCCGCCCAATGGTGACCCACACTCGTGCCACGAAGAACCTTTTGGCATTCACCCTCCTTGTTGCCATTCCATGGAAGTGCCAATAGCCGCCTGCCCACTCCCAGTCCCCGAAAGGAGTCCCAGTGATGACGAGTCTTTGTTGGTGTGCTGAAGGGTCATGTTCGCAAGGCAGAAGGTCAATCCTGAGGTCGCGTGTGCCACGGCTGTGGGCAAATGGCACAGGTCCCATAATCCACGTCCTAGGTGCAATGACACCACGGGGCGCCTCACCTCGCTTAGCTCCCCCATGTGCCTGCCGCAGTAGGACATCCCACCCTCTGCCTACACTCCCCCGCCATGCAGGGGTGGGCTTCAAAAAATGCCAGCAAACGGTTCTCTGCCCAGTTGCTGGATGGGCGTGGCCACTAGTGTGGCCTAGCTGGCCTCCCGCACCATGGGGGAGGTGTTTTTTGCCCTCCTCAGGCTCTGGAGGCTTTCTTCAAGCCTCTGGGAGGGTAAAAATGGCCTCCTCGGACTCCGGAGGCTCTCTGGAAGCCGGAAATGGGCCCATTTCCAGCCTTTCTGAATTTCTGGGAGGCCTGTTGTTGGCCCTCCCTGAGCTTCCACACTCATCCTGCACTTACCTGCATCCCAAATGGGCCATGTTGGGGCTCCTGGGAGGGGTGAGGTGGGGTGGGTGGGGCCAGCCAGGAGTGGGAATCTTAGCGAAGGGCTCTCCTGACCCCCTGCCAGCCCCCAGCAGCCCAGCCCTGCCCCCAAGTCTCCTTTGCCTCTCTCTTGCAGGGGTCCCCAAACTTGGCAACTTTAAGACTTGTGGACTTCAACTCCCAGAATTCTCCAGCCAGCA
The DNA here is from genome assembly GCA_004319985.1 of Emydocephalus ijimae. NCBI lineage: Eukaryota > Metazoa > Chordata > Lepidosauria > Squamata > Elapidae > Emydocephalus > Emydocephalus ijimae. The sequence goes on from BHEV01011702.1 coordinate 15,767, forward strand.
GAGCTGGCTGGAGAATTCTGGGA
>BHEV01011703.1:0-22683 GCA_004319985.1 Emydocephalus ijimae
TTGCAGGGCGAATTCCCTGGCATGGCTGTCAGAAGCCAGTGGTGTGCTAGGAGCATAGTGGGGGTGCAACCTGTCCAGGGTAGTCCTGAGGCGTCTGCCCATCAAAAGTTCTGCTGGGGTCTTGTTGGTAATGGGGCATGGAGTAGCGTGTTGCGTGAGCAAGTAAGTGGACAGTTTGGAGTGCCAGTCTGCTTGGCCAAGCCTGGCCAAAACTTCCTTCACAGACCNCTTGTGACAGCCAGTGTAGTGGTGGAGGGGAGCAAAGCCACATCAGTCCATTTAGAGAACGAGTCTACTACAACCAAAAGGGGCTTCCCCTGCATAGGGCCAGCCAGGTCAATATGCAGCCTGGACCAAGGGGCCCCAGCATCTTCCCATCTGGTTGGGACAGCTGTTGGTGGGGCTGCTCTAGTTGCCTGGCAGGGCTGGCATGTGCTTACCCAGTTGGCAATCCGGGCATCCAATCCTGGCCACCACACGTAGCTGCGGGCCAGGGCCTTCATCCTCACGATGACAGGGTGACCCTCGTGCAGTGCCTTTAAAACTTGTTCTTGCAAGGTGGGTGGTATGACCACCCTTGTCCCCCATAACAGACAGCCCTGAAGTGAAGACAACTCTTGCCTNCAGGTCAAGTACATTGCAGTCGAAGATTGCATGGAGCTGGGTCTTCGACTGGTGTTGGCAGGGGGCATCTGCTGAGGGCATCTGCATGGCAGAGGTTCTTCCCCGGGCGATGTACCAGTTTGTATGAGTAGGCAGCCAGGAACAGAGTCCATTTGGTCATTCGCGGGGATAGTACCTGTGAGGTTTGCTTATCTCCAGCTAAAAGTCCCAAAAGTGGCTTGTGATCCGTTACAAGTTCAAAACAATGGCCATAGAGAAACTCGTGGAATTTTTTTACAGCAGCAACAGCTACTAGGGCTTCCTTATCGATTTAACTATAGTTCTTCTCTGCTGCAGAGAATGTTCTTGAAAAGTAGGCAATGGGTGCCTCAGATCCATTTGGGAGCCTATGGCTCAATACTGCTTCTATGCCAAAGGGTGAGGCATCTGAGGCTAACACCAGGGGCAGGTTTTGGTTAAATTGGATTAACATAGTGTTTGAAGTTCAAAGAGACTTAACTGCTTGGAAAGCGTTGGCTTCTTTGTCCCCAGTGCCAGGGGGCCTTTTTATCTAAGAGCCAATGTAGGGGTTCAGCTACAGAGGCCTTGTGAGGCAGGAAAGCTGCATAAAAATTCAGGAGCCCTAAAAAGGCCTGCAATTCAGTTTTGTTAGAGGGTGTGGGTGCCTCGTGGATGGCTCTAACCTTAGTTTCTATGGGGTGAATTCCAGAGGTGTCAATTGAATAACCAAGGAAGTCCACTTGCTTGGTGGCAATGGTGCATTTGTCTTTTTTCAATTTAAGCCCGTTTTGCCTAAACCTGTCAAGGACTGACCTGACTCTGAGCAATAATTGTGTTTTGTTGCTGGCAGAGACTAAAATGTCATCGAAGTATGGAACTACCCCCGGGAGCCCCTGGAGAATTCTCTCCATGAGGGACTGAAAAATGCCTGGGGCCACACTAACTCCAAATTGTAAATGTTTACATCTAAAGGCGCCCCTGTGTGTAACTATAGTTTGCAAGTCAGCAGTGTGTTGGTCCACAGGAAATTGTTGATATGCTTGGGACATGTCTAACTTTGCAAAAATTGTACCTGGCTCAAAGGAGTGTAGCAGGTGTTGAATTACAGGTACTGGGTATGCACTAATTTGGAGGAAACGGTTCAGAGACGTTTTATAGTCAGCGCAGATTCTCACGCTGCCATCTTTTTTTAAGGGGGTGACTATGGGCGTTTCCCATTTTGCGAAATCTACCTGCTCCAGCACTCCTTGTTTAATAAGTTTGTCTAATTCAGCATTCAATTTAGGCCGAATGGCAAAAGGTACTCTTCGCAGTTTAAAACTAATTGGGGTGGCTTGTGGGCCCACATCGAAAGACATAGGGGTGCAAGAATAGCAACCTAGTTCACTACTGAAAACATCAGAGTAGTCCCTGAAGAGGGAATCTACTTCAGAATTTACCACAGAGTGAATCCCTGTAATGTTAAGGCCTAGGGCAGGGAACCAATCTAGTCCTAGCAAGCTAGGAAGGGCACCATCTACAACCACGCAAGTGGCCTCTAAAGTTCTGGAATTGAATGAGGAAATTGCCCTTACCCAGGACTGGAATGGTCTTTCCCTGGTAGTCTCGAAGAGTCAGGTGGCAGTTGAGCAGCTTCTTCTTTGAGAGCGAAGGTAGCAACTTCTTGAGGGTGGCCCACGAGATGATGGAGAGGGCAGACCCGGTGTCTACCTCCATCCGGCAGGGTTTACCTTCTATAAAGAGAGAAATGCTTATTTTGTTAGACCTAGGGGTGGTATTGTCTGCGTGGTAACATGTGTAGCAATCTTTGACTTGCCTTTGGAAGGAAGCAGCAATCTGAGGTCTTTACGTGGAGGTCTGTTCGGCTTGGCAAACCCTGGCTATGTGCCCTCTATTTTGGCAGTTCAGACAGATAATGTTTCTGAATCTGCAAGTTGATATGGGGTGGTTACCCCCACAGCTCATACAATTGGGTTGCTGTCTGGCTGTCTGGTTGTTGTTTTTCTTAGGTAGCTCTGGGGGGGGGTGTCTTGGACGTCTGAGGTGGTTTACCTCAAGAGGTTCCTCTTCTTGGGAGACCTCATCATAGTGAATGGTAGAGTGCCCTTGCCTTAAGGGGTTCCCCTGAATCTCAGCTGCTGATAGCTCTGACAGCTCAGCAGCCTGAGCTTCCTCAATAGCTAAGGCCAGGGTTAAATCTTTTTTAGCAAGTAAATGCCTCTGTAGCTTTAGGTCCTTAACTCCTCCCACAATTTGGTCAAGCAGCATGTCCTCAAGGTAATCCCTAAACCCATAGTGTATGGCAGCTGACCTTAAGGCTGCCATGTACTGACTCACAGTTTCAGCTTGACCTCTCCTCCTAAAAGCCAATCTCCTAGCTATCTGAGAGGGTCTGGGGGAATAGTGATTTGACAGGATTTCCTTCAACTCATCCCAGGGAATAGTCTTTATAGATCGTGGGGACACTAGTGCAGAGGCTGTATCGAAAACTGTAGCCCCACAGAAGCTTAAAAAATAGGACCTTTTCCTCAGGTCAGTGGCTTCAAATCAATGGCATTTAGGAAGCATTCGAATCTGTTCATGTATGATTCCCATGTCTCTGCCCACCGCTGGAAGGGAGGGAATGTCGTGTTTGAGGCCATTAGAGTGGCAGCATCGGTCTTCTCAGCTGAGGGAACTTTAAATTTCTGCTTTTAGAAAAGCATTTCTGGCTGCGCCTGTCAAGCGGAGTTCGGCTCCTCAGCTGGGGAGCTTTAAAGTTCACGCTCTTTGGAGAGCATCAGCGGCGGTGACTTCGTTCAGCTTGCAGCAGCTTCAGCTCTTTTTACTGTGACTTCGGCTCAGTTGTCTTGCCTGGTCATCTTTACTGCATCCTGCCCTCGTCGCCAGTGTTGTAGAGCGGCAGTTACAGAACGAGACGGAGCCAGGCTGAAGCTAACAGACTTTATTCTATTAAATAAAGCGTTGCCGCGGCTGCCGGGGCTAAACGACAGCCAGCTGGTGGTGACAGCTGATGCCGTTTGACAGCTCCCTTTTATAGCCAAACGGCATCAACCAATGGGAGCGATCGGCGCTCCTGTGTAGGTGGCGGACCAGAGAGAGGACTGCTGTCAGTTTCTGAACACAGCATTTTCCTTGGGATGGTTATAGTTGTTTGTGTCCTATACAAGTTATGAGCCTTTATCTATAGTTCTTCAGGCACTCTCTCTACAAAATCTAATCCCTTAAATCTATTCATAACTTCAACTGTATATTCATAAGGGATATGATTTAGATTACAATTGAATGGCTTAGTGGTTTTCCCTACTTTCTTTAATTTAAGCCTGAATTTTGCAATTTTTACCGACTGTATAGAGATTCTTCATCTTTGGCTACGAAGTATGCAATCAATCTGATTTCTGGTGATTTATCATCCAGCAATGTCCAGGTATAGAGTCATCTCTTAGGTTCTTGGAAAAAACTGTGTCAGGATTCCAGTGATCACCCTAATTAAATCATGAGCCTTGAGCCAAACTTCAAAAAACTTCAAAGAATTCAGTTGGAGTGACATATTGGCATGCCCTGTATGTAACCAGTTCTGAGACATGTAGTTCACTGACACTCTTGACCCTTGTTTTCCCCCACCCGTCTAGGTATATCATAATTCATATTCTCCAACAAAACACATCCATAGCCAAGAGTCATCAATCATATTCTCCAATTAGAGATTTGTATGACAGAAACTCCAGTCACTTAATATAACCTTTACAAGATATGAATGGAATGCATTTTTGATTCCAAACTGCTGCACTGCTCCTTCAACCTCCTCCCCCCACTTTCTGTTGGCAACTATAAAATGGACATAGAAATATTTTATGACATTCAGTTTCCCTCACTTCTTGAAGGTGACCTGTACAACACACGCAAAAAAACCCCCCCAAATTGAGTGCAGATATAGAACTTAGGGTTGCGAATCCCCTCAGGTTTGGTTGGATTTTCTGAATGGAACCTTGCTACAAGGCGATCGGCTTGGATGTTCCTACTCTTTCTCCAAGATGCCTCTGATAAGGAGTAGCCCTTCCTCTTGATTAAATATTGGAGTTGTTTCATGTGCCATCTCGAATCGAGGATTCACTGCACCTCATAATGGGTTTGTCTTCCTATTACCACATAGGTCTGGGGGCTCATGAGGTAGGGGCCTCAGGGTCAATCTCACTATGAGTTTTAAGAGGCTACTATGGAATACTGGGTGTATTCTCCTAACAATTGGGGCAATTTTAATTGCATTGTGACTGGGTTGATGATTTTTACTGTGGGGAATGGTCCCATGAACTTTGCCCCCTATTTCTTGCTAGGGAGTCTTAACCTCAGATATTTGGTGGAGAGGTAGACCTTCTCCATCAACTGGAATGGCTGTTGCAGGGCTCAGTGTTTGTCTGCCTGTCTCTTATAGGTCTGTGCCGCTTTTGCCAGTGCTTTTTTATATGCTCCCAAGTTGCTTTCAGCATTGACATCCAATCGATCAGGCTGACTGAGGAGGGGAATCCCTTGGATACTCAGGCATTGGGACAAAGTCCATACTGCTCACTACCTTGAAGGGGGTTAGTCCTGTGCTACTGTGAGTCCCATGCTACAGCATTATTATACTCAACATCCATGAAAGGCAGGAGGTCCACCCAATTGGACTGCTGATAATTCATGTAGCACCTCCGGTACTGCTGTACCATGGCATTCAATCTCTCTGCCCACCAATGGTGCTTGGATGAAAAGCCAAGCTAAAGCCCTAGGATGACCCAATAGACCGCACAAGCTCTTTCCAAAATTTGACTGTGAATTGGACCCCTCTATCTCAGATAATTCTCCATGGTACTCCATGCAGACGGTAGAGTGCTTCAGTAACAGCTTGGCTAACTGGCGGGCTGAGGGTAGTTGGTATGAAATGCGCTTCTGTGGAAAATAAGTCTATTACAGTCCAGATCACTGTATTACTCCCACTTTTCAGCAACTCCACTATGAAATCCATTGCGATCTCCTCCCATGGCCTCATTGGCTCTGTTACTGTCTGTAGCAGTCCAGGGTTTTTTTCCTGGCTGTTTTTTCATCGTAGTGCAGATGGTACAACTCTTCACATCTTTCTTTATGCCAGGCCAGCAGAATTGCCTCCAAGCTAAGTGTAAAGTCTTTAAGAACTCCTGGTTTGGCATCATGGCTCCTATGAAGGACTAAGGTGCATAGGGATTCTGGGACATAGAGTTTTGTCCCCTTTCAGGTTAGGTCATCTCTTGTCATCAAGATGTGTTGATTGTCCTGGAACCAGGGGTTTACCAGCAGTTTGGTTTTGAGTTTTTAGGTTGTCTGCAGGTTGTCTTGCTGATCATGGTGTTGTCATCTGGTGGTTACCTGGGCAGTTATTTGGGTAGGGGGATGATGGCATTTACAATCTCCTTCCTTTCCCATTTGTGCTGGGGCATGCGGGAGAGGATGTCAGCCAGAAAGCTGACACCGGGATGTGTTTTAGCACAAAATCAAATTAGTTGAAGTATTGAAGTATTAGTTGAAGCCCAATGACTCATTTGAGTGATAGTTTTCGTGGGGTCCTAAAGGCTTCCAGATTTTTATGGTCAGTCCAGACTTCAAATGGTCTCTGCCCCCCTTCCAGCAGGTGCAACCAGGTTTGCAGTGCCCATCTCACCATGAAAGCTTCTTTTTTCCATGCAGTCCATTGCCTCTCTGTGTCCGTGAGCTTGCAGGAGGTATAGGCATAGGGCTGTAGGCTTTCTTGGTCATTTCTTTGGAGTAACACTGCTCCCACTGCCACCTCACTGGCGTCTGTTTGAATGACGAAGGGTTGTTTGGGGTCAGGATGCTTCAGCACTGGTTCTTTTGCAAATAGTTCTTTCAGTATTTCAAATGCTTTTTGGCAGGTTAGGCCCCACTGTAGGAGTTGTCCTGGGTGGGATTTTGTTCCTGGACTCTCTGTCTTTAGGAGGTCCATCGTGGGTTTGGCAATCCTTGTAAAGTAGGGCAGGAATTGTTGGTAGAAGTTTGTGAACCCCAAGAAGCTTTGGAGCTGTCTGCGGGTACAAGGGAGCTACAAGGGAGTACATGGCTTGTACTTTGGCTGGGTCTATCTCTATGCCCTCATTTAAGACTCAGTAGCCCAGGTAGTCCAATTGTGCATGGTGAAATTTGCATTTCGACAGCTTGACATGTAGGTTTGCTGCTAGAAGTTTTTCCAGTACCTGGCAGACTAGGGGTATGTAGTCATCCATTGTCTCAGTGTAGATGAGAATGCCGTTCAAGTAGATAAGAACCTCCTTATAAAGATGTTCATGTAGCACTTTGTTTATTAATTGCATGAAGACCACTGGGGGGCCCTGCAGTCCGAAAGATATGACCTTGAATTGGAAGCTCCCTAGGAGGCAGTTGAATGCTGTTTTCCATTCATCTCCCTCCCTGATGTGGACTCGATAGTATGCTTCTCTAAGATCTAATTTGGTAAAGATCTTCCCTTTGGCTAGGTGGGACAGCACGTCCTTCATGAGTGGGAAGGGATATAGATTGTGTACACACAGTCCATTGATAGCCCTAAAGTCCATGCATAGTCTCATAGTTCCATCTTTATTTTCTTTTAACAGGACTGGGCCTGCGACCCCGTGGCTTGGCTGGATCAATGAATCCTCTTGCTAGGTTTTTGTCTATATATTTGTGCATTTCTTGCATTTCCCGGGGTGTCATGGCATACATTTTGGGTTTTGGTAGTTTGGCAGGAATAATTTCTATGGCGCAGTCTTGGAAAGTCCCCTGAATTCCTGTTTTTGGGGCTGTGAGCCATTTTGGAAAGGGGGAACCCGTCCACTCACCATTGGATTGTTTTTACCCTCGTCTTCACTGTCATAAAAATCCAGTGACTGATCACTGTTTTCTGGGGTTCTCCCCCCTTTAGCTGGGTGGGGAGGGACCTCTGCAGCCTGAAGGGACTTCTGGGATGCCTTGGTAGCACACCTGGGGCTTGTTCCGGTCATGCTCTGGTTAGTGGTTTTGGACCTGGTATTGGGTCTGGAGTGGTGCACGCTGCTGCCATGTGCCCTACTCTCCCGCATCAGTAACATTTAATGGGCTTCGTGAGAGGGCTGGTTTTGGGGCCGGTTGTGGTGCTGTGGTCTCTGATCTGGCTGTCCTCTTTGGTTCCCAATGGCTTTCTCATTTCATGAGCATGTAATGCCCCATCAACTTTTATGGCCATTCGGACCCACTCAGGGTGTTGGTTCGGGATGTCCTGATAGGATGTCCTGTTACTTTGCTAATTTGCTTTTCCAGGCTGGTTCTGAAAAAAATGAACCAGCATCTGCTCAGGCAAAAGGGGTAGCTTCTCAATGATTCTCCTGAATTCATGGATGTGTTCCTAGATGGGTCGCCCTCACTGCTTTACATTGCTGAGCTCATCTTCTGTGTACAGGTGCTCCTCTGCCTTTTCAAATCTGGCCTCTAGCAGTTGTAGGAAGTCATCTACATCATGTAGTTGGTGGGACCTTCTCTTGTGGAGGGTCCATCCTCTTGCTTCTCCATCTAGCCTCTCAGAAATGGCATTCATCATGGCTCTAGGGGAAGGGTAGAGGTGTCCATTGCATTCCAGATGCAACTCAGCTGAGTCAAGGAACAAAGCTAACTGGTCTGGGTCTCCATCAAATTTTCCCCTGAACCGGGATGGTTCATTGAACTCTGTTCTTCTCTCCCCCGTCGTACTCTGTAAGCCTGCGCTTGAGATGGCTGACCTTGCTCCCTCTAGTTCGCACAGGAGGAGGGGGCTGCCTGTTGCATGGGGGAGGCACTGGGTGCTGCTGTGGGCTTTTTCTTCTTCTGGTGGGTAGGGAGGGATGACTGTGGTCTCACCTGCTTCTCCCCACTTCAAAGGGCTCTGTAAAAGCTCCCCTCTGTTTTGGGCGGCAGGGTGGGCCATCATCCCGAATGATGGCCCATTCAAATGCCTCCCTCAGCTGGTCTGTGGATCTCCCCAAGAATTCCTTCGGGGACTTACCTGGTTTTCTCCCCTCCAATGGAGCAGATTTCTCCTCTTCGGAATTCAAGGTGGGCTGTCCCCCTTCTGTAATTATGCTATCAGCTTCTGTTTGCTTCTGGCTGGATGCCAAACCTGTTTCTGCTTGGGTCACATGGAGCAAGCTCTCTCCTGATAGTCCTCCCTCTGCCCTGGCTGCCTGAGTTTCTCTCCACACATTCCAGATGTCAGGGAGCGATGGAAGAGGCTGGGACCCAGGTACCCTGGTAATGTTAATTAAAAGAATTGGCGAGCTGTCAGGATTCCAGCGATCACCCTAATTAAATCATGAGCCTTGAGCCAAACTTCAAAAAACTTCAAAGAATTCATTAGGAGCTACATATTGGCATGATCTGTATGCAGCCGATTCTGAGACATGTAATTCACTGTCACCCTTGATCCTGGTTTTCTTCCACCCATCTGGGTGTATCATAATTCATATTCTCCATCAAAACACATCCATAGCTAAGAGTCATCAATCATGTTCTCCAATTAGAGGTTTGCACGGCAAAATCTCCAGTCGCTTAGTATAAACTTTGCAAGATATGAATGGAATGCACTTTCAGTTTCACTGCTCCTTCAACCTCTTTTCCCCCTTCCTTCTGTTGGCACAATATAAAATGGGCATATAAATGTTTTATGAGTTGGCAGACTGTGTTCAGTTTTCTTGACAAAATTCTTAGCCTTTGCTCTGTTTCATTTTGTGCCCTGTTCAAACTTGCCTGTTATTCTGGTTACTTTTTGACTTCCTATTTTGGATTCCAATTTCCGATGATTAAAAGAACATTTTTGGGGTGTTAGAGTAGATATTGTAGGTCCAGTAGATATTGTACGTCTTTATAGAACCAGGCAATTTCAGCCTCTTTGGCATCAGTGGTTAGGGCATAGACTTGGATTACTGTCATGTTGAATGGTTTTCCTTGGGTTTTTGAGATTGTAGCCCACTACTGCTTTTCTCATTCTTTTATTGAATATGAGGATTTATCCATTTTTCCTAGGGGATTTTTGCCCACAGTAATAGATATGATGATCACCTGAAATAAATCCACCCATTCCCATGTACTTTAGTACATTGATTCTTAAGATGTTGATATTTAATCTTGCCAACTAATGTCTGACCACATCCAACTTACCTTGAGTCATAGATCTTACATTCCTTAGATTCTATGCAATATTGTTGTTTATACCATTGGACACATACCTTCTAAGGGTGTCATCAGATTGTAAATTTAATGTGAAGTAAGTGAGATGACAAAATATATGATAAAAATTGTGTTACTTAAATTAAAATTTATTAAATACAAATTAGTTTGTTGTTGTTGTTTTTCAAGGTTGGCCTCCAGATTAACTTGTTATATGGCCTCCAGTATACTAGTCAAAAACGAAACATAGATCTTAAGTCGAAAGGTTTCCTGTAAATAGTTGTTGACTACATTTTAAAAGGTAATGTAAAAAAATAATCTTTTTTACTTAAATGGACTACCAAATGCAAGTATGTTGTAACAAGATAAAGGTAACATAGTACCTAAAATTCTTTATAATTAAATCATTAAAACAGCTTTGCAAATCATGCTTTTCTCTGTGTTTGGCAATATGAAAGGCTAGAAAAAAAACCCAGCTCGTCAAAGCATTATGTTTATTGTAAATGGGAGGGGTGGATTGGGAAGATGATAGATAACTAAGTTGATAAGTAAATACATATTACATAAATATGCATAAATCCATTACCATCTGCCACATTGTCCAATTGAGAAGGTTGTCTTTCAGCTTCTATCACATAAATCAATTTAAATTAGTTTTCCTCCAGTAAACTTTCTCTAATGAATCTGTAAAAGATTCTCCCTTTTCTGTTAATGGCTAAAATGCAAGTAAGTAATATAGGGAATGTGTGTGTGTATGCGTGCACGTGCATATTCAAAATGGACATATGTATAATCAAGATTTATTTTGCTAGTTATTGGTGAAATGGAATTAGGGTTTCAGTCATAACATTAGGTTACCTTCAAATATTATTAGCTAGTACTCTTGCCATATAATTTATGTGGTATATGTCACCTTGGAAGCCATTTTTCTTTGAGGCTTCTGGGCTGCCATATTCAATGACTGGGAATTTGGGAGAGAGATTTCAAGGAGCGGTAGAAGATCAGCCACAACAACATTCCTTACTCAGATAGTCAAGGACATGTTACCCTGCACATGGAGGGAAGTGACTAGGGGTAGTCTCCAGTTGGAACAGATGAGGATTGGATGACCATGTAATGGACGATTGGGTACAGGGGTTGGATTTTGGGTTTTCTTTGGTTTAGGGAAAATCCGGAACTCTCAGATTTGGGTTTTGGCCAGATGTGCCAATATGACATCTCTAATAAAGTGGTTCTTTGGGAAGACTATAGTCTCTGAGTCTCTTTCTTTGGAAGTTGTTACTTGGAACACTGAAAACCCAAATCCCTAAAATTTCAACCAATTCCCCAGAACCTGGGTGCTATCCGGGGTCCTGAGCCCAGAATACCAACCTGCTTACTGGGGCAGCATGAAGACTCAGGGAAGATGGAGGACAAAGCGGTGGTCGAAGAGGGACTGACATGGGGTCCCTCATTGAGACCCTCTACTCTCCCTCTGAAGGAATGGCATGAGCAATCAAAGCTGCCGAGGTGGAACACAGTGGCAAGGCACTTGGCCCAAGGAGCCAGAATCCTGGTAGCTCGGTCAAGCTGACTCAACTCCAGAGATTGGAACCGAGGTGAGGCCACTTGTGTACCGACTAGGGACCAGTCCAATGAGGACAACCCGAGGTCCTGAGAGGAGAGAACTGAGACCTTCGGGGTCTGACAACTCCCAGGATTGGAGCTTGCTACCTCCCTCATGGAGCCAATCGTTGACAGGTCTCCCAGATGATTTGAACATCTCAATGTGGGCATTTACGCCCTGCAAACCAGGTTGGTCAACTGAGGTGTATTCTGACTCAACCTATGTTCACCTTCCCGGACTCAGGATCAGCAAGGGGCTATAACGCAGTGATAGCATCCTTCTATTTAGCCAGATATGACAGAAGAACATGCCTTATACAGCCGGCCTTTCTGTCTTTCTCTTGCCATAATATAACTCTTTATTAGTAAATTTAGAAATATATCAGTTGTTCTAAGTTTGTTGCTAAATAAACAATCTGGAAGCAGAGTATGATGAAATATTTGTTACAATACAAATATTGTGAAATTTTAGCCCAAAAGAAGAGTTTATGAAGAAATCCTATGTTAATGCCATCATGCTTGATCATTCCAAACAACTTTCCAGTTCACTGATCTCGAGTGATGTTTAAATATGTTAATTGCTTGAGCAATTTTTGAACAAAAATAACTGTATACACTGATTTTAATCTAGTTCACCTGTGAATGTAATTAATGCACATATATACTGTATGTGTATGTATATGCAAGTAGTCCTTGAACTATGACTATTCAGTCAACAACCATTCCAAGTTATGATGACATTGAATAAATGGTGGTTAGGATTGGTCCTCAGAATTTCAGTCAACACATTATTCCAGTAAACATGATTTGTGTGCTTGGCAATTTGCACTTATGACTTATTACCAAGCACCCTATGTTCATGTGATTGCCATTTGCAACCTCCCCTATGTGTTCTGCAGAAAGTCATTGGGAAGTCAGTAGGGAAAGTTATAGATTCTGTGGCAAATAAACTGTGTCACTCTCTCCCACCACTCTGCATTGTAGTGTTGGCCTCTTTTGCATCTCTACACACTCTGACTGATGCTTGTTGCAGGTCTCTTGTATTCTCCTGTGCTGTGCCACACGTCTTATGCCCTCTCCTCAACTTCTGCGGCACCCACCATCCTGTGCTATATATTCATGCAGCTTCCTTGTCCCTTCCACACACCCCTCTTCACTATTTCTTCTATCCAGCATCAACCATTTATTTTAGAGACCCTTGGTGGCACAGTTGTTAGAATGCAGTATTGCAGGTTTATTCTGCTGAATGCCAGCATTCTGTCTGCTCAAAGTTGACTCAGCCTTGCTACCAGTCTGCCTTCCATTGAAGACCTATATACTGCACAAGTTAAAAGAGGGCTGTGAAAATATCTACAGACCTCTCATGTCCTGGATATAAATCGTTTCAAATTCTACCTTAAAAATGACGGTTTAGAGCATTGCATACCAGAACAACTAGACACAAGGACTGTTTTTCCCCACATGCCATCACTCTGCTAAACAACTAATTCCCACAACACTGTGAAATTATTTACTAAGACTGTGTTACTATTCTCATCTTTCCTATTACCTATCTCCTTTTCTACTTATGATTATAACCTTGTTGCTCGCATTCTTACAATTTATATTGTTTTATTCAGTTTCCCAGCATGATTTTTGTTGCTTGCTTATTTAGTATTCTGTGATTGTCACTAAGTGTTTATCTTAGGATTCATAATGAATGTATTTATGATGACTATGATGGTGATTTATCACATATCTTTTATGTACACTCAGAGCTTATGCACCGAAGACAAATCCCTTGTGTGTCCAATTGTGTTTTACATTTCAGTTTTTTTGAGTTTTTATATGTGGCAGTATATTTTATCATCAACTTAACTATTTTTAATTATATTCAATTGTAGATGCCTTTAGTGTATATGGTTTTAAATAAAGACTGGATAAATTAATGAATATAAGACTATTGCTATATACTTGTCTTGGCTGTTGCATGCCTCAGAATCATTATAGATGCCATAAATAAAAAGCTGCTTGAGACCAACAGTAGAGACAGACTATTGCCCTTTTGATCACATTTATAAATATGTAAATATGACACAGGATACTGGATGAATAAACTTTTGGGTAACCCAATAGATTAGTTCTAATGTGCAATTTGCTGTCATGTTCCTGTTTCACTAGTTGCTTTGAGGGGATTTATATTCTGAAATAATTTAAAAACATTAAACAATGTATTGATTATTGTGAATAATTGTGAATATATATTAATTAATATGATATTGTGACTATCATATAATTATTCATAATTATTGGAATTTGGAATGAGGTATTGCAGATTGGAAAACCGCAACAGTAGTGAAAAATTGAGCAGAGAAGCAGCTAACTTCTGATGTTAGATATCTGGTAAATTTATAATTGAAAAATATTTTTAATTAACTGTAGCTTACATTTCATCAAATTTGCTTCTCTTTTGAACATTTAAAAAGCTTGTTGTCATGCTAAGCCAATACCGAACAGTTAGTATATGGCTTTATGCAATGTATGAAATTTCTTTTCTGATTGGAGTGTTTACATATGAGATTTTTATAATTTAGATAGTACAGTCAAGTGTACATCATGAGACGCATATTACTTCTGTATATCCAGCTTTGTGGATTAATATGAAAGTGCCTAAATTTGGTTTCAATAGAGGAAACCAATACAGAAAAATGTGACCATTATATATTCATATATTTATTAATAATACATTCATTTACTTTGTAGAATCCCTATTTGTGAATATAGTTTACATAGGTCAGTTTATCTGAACAGCCCCAGATTTAGAAAAACTATGTTGTATTCAATTTGTGTTGCATAGACAGAAATAGATGATATATCACTAGGTACTTGCTGGAGCTTGCCAGGGAGTTTGAAGAGTACTTGCTGGAGCCAGTCCAAAAAAGTACTTGCTGGAGCCATCCAGAGAACAACCTGAAACAGGAGGGTGGGACGTGCTGAGTCCATATCATAGAGAATTATTAGCAATGTAATGATAAAAAGAAATAAATTATATAAATCTTTTAAAAGAAGAAGAAAAGGAAGGAAGGAAAAGAAAGACGGAAGGAAGGAAGGAAGGAAGGAAGGAAGGAAGGAAGGAAGGAAGAGCCAGTTTGATGCAGTGATTAAGGCATTAAGCTAGAAACCAGGAAGCCGGGAGTTCTAGTCTTGCCTTAGGCATAAAGCAAACTTTGATCTCTAGGAAGGAGGCAATATCAAGCCATTTCTGAAAAATGTTACCAAAAACTCAGGGATGAATTGGTCATAAGAGGAAGGGAAGAAAGGAAGGAAAGGCAGGCAGCATATAAATTATATGATAGACAGGCAGAGTATAAACCAAGTGTTCAGCATTCTGTATGATGCAGTGAACCATTCTATTGCCTCAGGTAAGTTCATTAGCAGAATGTGAAAGTGACAGTTTTCTTCTATTGCAGGGGGGCCAAACTCAAGGCCCATGGGCCGGATCCATCCTTCTGGATGCTTAGATCTGGCCCATGAGGCTACCCTGGAAACAGCAAAGGACAGGCCCGCGGTGCCTCTGGCAGTGAAAACAGAGCTCCGTTTCGCTGGCAGAGGGGTCCAGGAGGCTGTCCCAACCAAAAATAACCACCAAACCACAGTCACAAACAATTACTATCCCTTCAAATAATTCCACAAATAATATCCTTACTCATCAGAGGCACCATGGAATGTGAACAGAAATGTCCAAATGCCATCTTATTTGCTCTCAAAGACACCAACGAATCAGATTGCATCACCAAAGTTCGTAATATCATAAGCAACTCTAATACAACAAACATCTCTCCTGAAGATATCATTGAAATAACCAGAGATGGCCATGGGTACAAATACAATGACGGCTCTGTGGCACCAAGATTTTGTAGAGTTGTATGCAAAAATGAGTCCAGCAAACGCATATTCATTCATACAATAAATGCCACTGCAAAAACCAATCCCAACCACAAAAAACTTCGCTCAAGACTAGACTTATCCATACTGCAAAGAATCCGCTCCCGTAAATTCTGCGCAGAACTAAAAAAACTGTCTAGACAATGGAGAAAAGGACCTATACATTGACTACAGAGCTGATTACATCAAAAGAAAGTCACAAAATCCACAACACCGCATCCAACCCCACCCCATCCAATCCAACATCACTCAAAACTAGGCATGCACGCCCCTAACTACCTCAATTCCAACCACAACTAGCCTTAAATGCAAGCTACTCAGTGCAAGAAGCCTTGTAAATAAAATACCTGAATTTCTCCTCTTACTAAATATGGCTAAATTCGACATTATATTTGTCTGTGAAACATGGCTCAACGCATCTCTCCCTGACTCCATTACCACAGTAATAGACTATCATGTTTACTGATCAGATCATGAAATCCATAGAGGAGGTGGTGTTGCTATCTTCTATAAAAAGTCCCTACATCTAAAAAACATCCAAGTTTTTTGGAGCTTGCTCTTCCTGAGACCATCGTCTGTGAACTTTCCTTAAATACCACATTTCGGTTCTTACTATGTTACAGAGCCCCTGATTATAACATCGAAAATGCAAACAAGCTAAATACACAACTAATATGGGCAGCATCCTGCCCATACACTTTTATCTTTCTTGGTGACTTCAATCTACCTCATATTAACTGGACCGCAAACAAATGTACAACGGAATCCACACATGCAACTTTCTACAATGCAGCAACAAATCTGGGACTAGAACAACTAGTAACCAACAACACTAGACTTAACAACTGCCTCAATCTCATCTCCTGCAATAGTTGAATTCAATTTATGGAATACAAATTAAAGAACCCTTTTCCAACAGTGACCACAACATGATTGACTTTTGTCTCAATATATGTCCACACAAAAATAATTACGACGGAATCTCCAATTATTATTAATCTTCCTCTTCAAAAAAGGCAACTATGATCTTATAAACAATGATCTCTCATTCCTTGGTTGGCAATTTCTATTCACTGGATGCAATACTGTAGAAGACCATTACAACATATTTTTACTTGAAGTCAAAAGAGTCATCAAACTATATGTACCAAGAACAACTCCCAAAACCAGAAAAAAAAAAAAAACAAATTACCCAAAATAATAAGGAAGCTTCAATCCAAAAAGAAATCACTTTTGTGGAAAAACAAATCTGGTCATGTTGCCAACTTCAAAAGCTGATACAAAAATTTATGCCACCAGATAAAAACTGAATGCACCAATTATCACATTAAACAAGAAGAAAATCTTCTACACACCAATTCCACCCGTGCTTTCTACAATTTTGTAAACAACAAACTAAAAGACTCAAGGTCCATCCCACCCCTGAAAGGACCTACTGCAACAATGACACTATTAAAGCCAACCTCTTTAACACATTCTTTGGCTCAGTGTTTGTAAACAGCAGCGGATCATGCCCAGTATTTCCTCGTCGAACCACAGACAACTACAATGATCTAATACATATCGATTTTACAGAAGACATTGTTGAAAAAGCACGACGCATTCTAAAGCCATCTCTACCTTTTGGACCAGATGGAATATGTGCCTACTTCTTAAAAAAGCTTCCCACTGCCATAGCAAAACCTCTAAGCATAATCTTTGAAAAATCTTTCAGGACCAGCTCCTTGCCAAAACTATGGTCACAAGCCACGGTCATCCCCATCTTCAAAAAGGGAGACCCCAGCCTAGTTGAAAATTACAGACCAATCTCTTTATGCTGTGTCACCTGTAAAGTCATGGAATCAATTATTAACCAATCCATCATCCTCCACTTAGAAACAAACAACCGACTCTCTAATAAAAAAAATTGGTTTTAGGAAAAAACTATCAAGTAATCTGTAACTCTTACACTGCAAAAACATATGGACCGCACAACTCGATCAGGGCAAAACAATAGACACAATCTACATAGACTTCTGTAAAGCCTTTGATTCAGTGGTACACGACAAACTACTCCTAAAACTGAAATCTTACAGTATCTCTGGACACCTGCATAATTGGATAGAAGCATTCCTGTCAAACAGACAACAAATGGTCAAAATTGGGAGCATCCTATCAAATTCTGTACCTGTTGATGTCTCCCAAGGCAGTGTTCTAGGACCAACTCCTTTCATACTCTACATAAATGACCTTTGCGATCATATCAAGAGCGACCGTGTTCTCTTCGCTGATGATGTAAATCTATTCAACACCACAGACTATATATTGCTACCCTTCAAAAAGATCTTGACTATGTATCAGAATGGTCAAACAAATGGCAATTTCAAATCTCAACAAATAAATTCTCTGTCCTACTGGCAAAAACATTCAGAAAATAAAATAGGCTGAATAGTCAAGAACTTGTTGATGCAAACTCTGTCAACGACCTTGGAGTACTCATCTCTAATGATCTAAGTGTTAGAGCCCACTGTAACTACATAGCCAAAAAGGCATTAAGAGTTGTTAACCTAATCTTACATAGCCTTTTCTCTGGTAATATTACACTAATAACTAGAGCATACAAAACATTTGCTAGACTAATACTCAAATACAGCTCATCAGTCTCGAACCCACATTACATATCTGATATTAACACAGTTGAGAAAGTCCAGAAATATTTCACAAGAAGAGTTTTCCACTCCTCTGCTCGTTGCAGAATACCTTATGCCACCAGACTCGAAATTCTAGACCTAGAAAACCTAGAACTATACCGCCTTCGATCCAATCTAAGTATAGTATATAAAATCATACATTGCAATGTCAATGAATACTTCAGCTTCAACCATAACAACACTAGAGCAAACAATAGATACAAACTCAAGGTTAATCACTCCAAACTTGATTGCAGGAAATATGACTTCAGCAACAGAGTGGTCAATGTCTGGAATACTCTACCTGACTCTGCTTTTTTCCCAAAACCCCAAAAACTTTTTAATAAAAGTTTTATTGTTTTTTAAGACAAACATGGACAAACACAACATAAAAACATCAAGCCATCTTCCATACATTTGCATACAGTGTGTCAGTTGGTTTACAAATTGTTTTGTGCTTCCACTTCATAGTCCTCACTTACAATTACATTGCGTATGTTCTTGTATTGTCAATCAAATATTCCAAAATACATTAATATCATTGTTAATCAATCATTTGACTATACTATTATTCATTCATGTTTTACAAGGTAATCCATATTTTACTTAATTTGTTTTATAGCAGTTCATATTATCATCTCAAATCTATCCTATAATCATTTTGTAGATATAATAAAAATAATACTCATATAAATATAATATTCATTATATTCTAAAAATCTACATATTTCATTACCATGTTTTATTGTCTAACCATTGATAGAATAGATCCCAAATCTTATAAATTTTTTTAACTTCTTGTTCTCTGATTTCAAATGTCAATCTACTCATTTCAGCACATTCCAAAATTTTCTTAATAACTTCTTCCTGTGTTGGTATTTTCTCATTTTTCCAGTTTTTGGCAAATACAATCCTAGCTGCTGTTATCCAAACCCCAAAAACTTTAACCTTAGATTGTCTATTATTGACCTCACCCCTTTCATAAGAGGTCTGTAGGGGACGTGCATAAGTGCACCAACATGCCTACCATCCCTGTCCTATTGTTTCTTTTATATAATTTTTATTTTTCTTATATGTATCCATGTATTCATAACTATGTTTTTACTTTTACCTATTATCTTGTAAGCAATTGACAAATAAAAATAAATAAATAAAAATAAATAAAAACTGAGTTCATAAACTCATTTTCTCTGGCAGAGTATTCAGGCCACCACAGGCACTCCCAACACAAGTGATGTCAAGCTCGCCATGCCCACCTTGGCCAGAACCACCCTGGATCACCAAGGTCAAACACAACCCTGGTGCAGCCCTCAATGAAATCGAGTTTGACACCCCTATTCTCTTGCAACCAATATTTCAAGCAGAGCGTCTTGAATTCTTAATTTTGAAGACAAAAAATCACATCAGACAAAAATCATTTATTTATAAAGCTAAAAGTTCAAGAAAACTGAAACTTTGTAAATTTCAATGACATTGATAAATTTCATGGAATTTTGGCAACTGATGATATTTAAAATATTTCAATAACCAACTTTAAAAATAATTTTTAGTTTTCTGTTTTCAGACCGAGGTGCTTGCTATTCTCTGGACTAACTAAATATAGATAAAGGGTAGAAGCCAGCAGAAGAGGTAAACATGGGATGAAATAGTGAAAAATTGAGAGAAACATTTAGGAGCATAATTCTTGAAATACAGTACTGCCAGGACTGTCTAGTTTTAATTATGCACAACTACCTAACCCCATTGTCCTGTTAGAAGCTTCAATGAATTCCTGCAATGTTCATCTGATTGTAGTTTTCTGATTGATTGTTGTTAGGCAAACCTGTATGTCAGAAAATATGTGACTCTAAATATTCACCAATATTGATACCATTAATTTGCTCTCTCTGGAGATGTAGTCATGTTAGACAAACAAACTTAAAATATATAAGATATAATTTTCTGCATCTGGGTCTAAATTACTGGACTATGATTTTCAGTTGGCCAGAAAAATTGGATTATTTGATCTCTGGAAAACTGCTTCTTTATTTTCCAGTGAAAACTGTTGATACTTAAAGACATTATTTAATACCCAACTCTCCATAATTCTCCTCAATGCTGCTGCGAGAGTCCAGGATGGGTTAGACTCCTCCTGATGATGTCATCGAGCTGAATCTGTTCTGTATAAAAAGGCCAGCCTCTGGGAGTGTTCCCAGCTTTGACTCAGTTCCTTTTAGTCAATGAGCTTGTGTCTCTGAAAGGTCAAGCATAGAAGGTCAAGCTGTGTCTAGCATAGAATTTCAAAACATTCACAAAAAAGCAATCAAGCTTCAGAAACAGCTCCTGGGGATCCAGTGCAGCTGTGCCTTCAGGAGAGTGGGGCTCCACTCACCTGCAACATGGAGGATTTGACATTGCCCGACATCGGGAAGGATGTAAGTAAAGGAAGCATCCATCCTGTCTCTCCCACAGCTTTCCGTTGTGAAGCCCAGCAGTTGTGATCGCAAAGATTGGCACAGCAATAAAAGCACCAGCCAGCTGATCTTTTTTACTGCGGCAGCCTTTTTTGGCCGGATTTTGCTGCTCAGGTCTCGTAGCAGCCTAAAGAGCGACAGCCTTTACTCAGAGTCCAGAGCAGGTGCGAGCAGCCATTTTGGGGAGCAATCATTCATTGCATGTGGCGAGCTGCCATTTTAAGTGGCCACATGACTTCATTACCGGCCCTAAAGCAGCCATCCTTGATTTCTCCACAGCATGGCCCCTGCAATCGGCAGCACATTCTGAGGGTTGCTTCCAGCACCTCTTGTGCTTGACCTATTTCCACTATGGATCAAGATAGGGCCCAGGCAGATTTTTCTGGCCCAGAAGCCCAGGGCTTTCAAGGAGAAAGAGACGCAGACAGCACTCTGTGCAGAGAGAGGTGGCCACCAAAATTGGCAGAAATTCCAAGTTCCTTTGGCCACCTGTAGTCTTGGTCCCCAGAGAGGCTCTGGGGAGATCAACTCGGGCCTCAAGACCTTAGCACATCAGGGCCTAATTTCAAACAGGCCACCTGGGGCTTCCCTCCCCCTCCTATTGTCTAGGGTACTTTGCAGCCTACGCCTGAGGAAACCTTTACCCCCACCACTGCGGGCCTTTACCCCACCGACCCATCCATAAGCGGCAGAACCAGTGAGATTCAAGATGTGGTCTCCATTGCCATCAGACAAGGTTTGGCAGAAGGATTGCAGCAAATCCTTTCACCTTTAGAAAGGGCTCATTCTTCCATGAGCTGTTCAGAGCATCCAGTAGTGGGAGGTGCTTCAGTATCCTCTTGGATAGGCTGGGCTTAATTGTCAGGACGCTCCTCCTCCTCCTTCGGACACCTCCCTAGCGTCCCCCAGTTTTAGCTCAGCCTTCGTAGGAATAGGCAGCTTTCCACATTGGCCGGAATAGAAGCTAAAACATCAGAGATTTCAAATCTCAGGTTTGGTATTCAGAGATAATTCTCAGGGCTCCACTTGTCATCTGGGAGTCCCGGTAGCCTCCAACGGTTTTTATTAATGCCTGGCTTTCAGGGCTGGTTGCTCTATCTCTCAGAAGAGATATTTCTTAGGACCTCCACTTTTCACCTGGGAGTTCCAACATTTTCTTTTAACTCTTGGCCATCGAGGCTCATTATTCTCTCTCGGCATTATTCTCTCTCTCCAAGAGCAGTTGAGGCAGTGGCTTCTAAACCGCAAAGTCCTTATTTTCCTGATCTTCTATCACGTGCCATTCCAAACACGAGCATGCCTCGTGTTCAGCTCATTAATGGCAGAAGCTTTTCCCCCGTAGAACACCTAAGGGGATTAGAGGCATCAGTGTTTCTTATCCTTTACCGCATAGTTCCTCCTTGCTATTCAGTAACAGAGATTCAGGCGGGAACCAGCTGCTGGAGTGTTTTGGCCACACCAAGTAGCAGCAGGTGCCATATTAAGGACTGTGTGGCATCCATCTGCCATTAAACTTACACTGTGAGAGGCCTTTTCCCCACCTGGTTTCCTTCTTCGAGATCAAGGGACTGGCATCCCTGCCCCCCAAGACTTGGGGTAGTGGACCAGGATTTGTTGGCTAACCCTCACAGCATAATTTCTCACAGTTCAATAGTGAGCACCAAGGCCTAAGTCAGCCTGTGCAGGGCAGCTGTTGCAGGCCATTGTTACCTATCAAGTTCTGGCCTGAAGAGGTGTTACTAATTGGAATCAATTTAGTATTGATTGGATCAAAAATTAAAAATAAATACAATCAAAAAAATTTCCTTACATAAGGGGAATGAAAAAAATGTATGGGGGTCCCCTGTACTTTTTTGGAGCAGTTCCCTGGGTGTGCCAAACACCCTGTACTGGAGCCTCATTGACAATTCATTGATGGATATACAGTTCTTATAGTTAAAATGACAAGTGGCAGATCAAGGGCTTTTACTCCAGAGCCATGACTAGGACCCTGGGCAAGTCCAAAGGGTTCAAGAGGCCTTCAAAGGCTGAGGAAAAGGATGCCCATAGACAGCATCAGGCTATAGAGAAACAAATGAAGAAGCTTATGTGGGAGATGTTACGTATTGAGCATGGGTTGGAATAAATGGAGACAGCCTCTGAATGGTGAACTCTTTATTTGCATAGTGACTTCTCAGTTTAACAACAGTGAACTCTGCCTTATATAGGCAACCCTTGTAAGATTTATCCAA
>BHEV01011704.1:0-12454 GCA_004319985.1 Emydocephalus ijimae
CTCCTGCTCAGTCTTACCCAGCTGCTGGCTTCTTTGTGGCGGCCATTACGGACCGCCGCTTGACCGTCTTGAGAAAAGGGAATATTGAAATCTTAAACGGCAGGTGTATGCACAACTTTCCATGGATCTAACAATGAACCAGGTCGTAGTGCCATACTGAAAACTCCAGAAATGGGCAGGAACAGATCCTATCTTAGGTATTTAAAGAGAGCTCATCTGGACAATGTTTGATTTTGCTCTGAATAAAGGAGTCAGCTTCATGTCCTAGCTATGACTGAGAAAAAAGCATTGAGTGAAAAACTAATCTGACAACTGTAACTAATACTCAGCAGGCCTGAAATGTAGTCTTGAAAGAACTCTCAGAAAATAACCTGATGCTGCTATAGCTGAAAATATAGTGTAATGGCAGCTTATATTATCTATTTAGTCTATATAACCAAAGAAATAAATATTAAGAGCAAATGGCCAAAGTAGTATGGGAAGGTCTGTGATATTTTGTTGTCTTCATTAGGAGACATGACAATATGCCATCCTTCATTCTATGTACAAAAGGAGTTCCAAGTGATAACTGAATCATTATTCAACATCCTACCTGACACTGAAGACAGCAGGCTAGGTTAGAAGATGCAAGATAAGCATACATCCAGCAATGAACTTCAACATTTGGAGAGCATGTACAGGATAATGGGGTGAATACAGCTGGTAGTGGGACTCAGGAGATTAAAAAACATACACCCTTAGCAGAATGATGTTATAATGTCTCATCAGAGGTAACTTACTCGGCATAACAGCAGAGCTGGATCGGTTGAAGTGCCCTGGAAGGAGAAAGCAGGTCCCTGAAAGCTACTATGTGGCTACACAGCTACGGGAGCAGTTGTTGGCAGAATGGAATGGAAGTCTCTTAGTTAAATCAGGACAAAATTGGCATGGTAAAGCCAAATGTTTGACCCTGACCAGCTTAAGCCAGCATGGTGTCAGGTTTTAGATGGTTGCACTTATGTTGGGTTTGTGGAGTCTGAATGCTTAGCTACTTAAATCTGTCTAACATCTAAGTGTGATCCTACAAGATGAGAAGCCACATTGGCAGATTTACACATTGGCAGGGCCCTTAAGAATGTTAAATCCATATTTAAAAATAGACAACCTGACAGTGGCAGTGTTGCATTTTACCACATAGCGCATAAACACATACATCATGTGTTGTCAACTGTTTTTAAGTATGGATTTAGTGTTCTCAGGGCTGCTGGCCAGGCAAAGTGGATAAGTCTAACCTTTTTCCTTCTGAAGCCTGTTTATCATCACACCAATCTTTTCCCCTTTAATTTCCATTACCAATTTGAAAATGTAGCTAAAGATAAAGCTGAAATCTTTAGATATTATCTTACTTTCTCAGTTTTTTTTAACTGCTTTATATTTAGCATCATGTCCGTTACTACAATTTAAACTGTGAACCTTCTTGATGCATTGCAAGAAAGACAACACATCAGCATGTAGTCAAAATAAATAATGAACTCCTTCCTTGTATAAATGTTCTATGAATTATTGCATTACATATTCAAATTATATGTTTATGTTCACAATTCAGAAATAACTTTTTAAACCTTTAGATACTCTGCTTCTGTAAAAAAAATTAAATCAAAAACAGCATCTTATCCTCAGTGTTGTAAATCAGTGGTCCCCAACCTTTTTTGTACCAGGGACCGGTTTCACACAGAAACACTTTTTCAAGGACCGGTTAGAGTTTTTAATTTATTTATTATTTATTTATTTATTAATTATTATTTATTTATTTATTTTTAATTATTATTCATTCATTCATTCATTTATTTATTTATTATTTATTATAATTGATTGATTGATTGATTGATTATTTATTTATTTATTTTATTTACTAAGGAGCCCAGCCGGCCAGGCGAGGGGAAGGCAGTGAGGGCCCTGCTGGGCTGGGGTGTAAAACGTGCTTGGCAAGGGGCCGGGGAAGCCTGCAGGCGGAGGACCAAGCACACTGGGAGATTCCAAGGCCATCAGATGGAGAGACGGCCACCACCCGGGGAGCGCCCACTGCTTTCCCTCGCCAGGACCTGGCGGTGGCGTGTTACCCTGCGCCATGTGGCCCCCACCTGGCAGCGCGCTTCTCAGCACGAGGCAGCCGGGTTGCCCAAGGAGCCTGGCCAGCCAGGCGAGGGGAAGGCAGTGAGGGCCCTGCTGGGCTGGGGCAGAAAACACGCTTGCCAAGGGGCCGAGGAAGCCTGCGGGCGGAGGACCAAGTGCACTGGGAGATTCTGCTGAGGCCATCAGATGGAGAGATGGCTGGTCTGTGGCTGCCCAGCTCCCATTTCCTGCCGCTCACCTGAGTAGCCTGTAGCCGCGTGTCGGTGAGGCGATTGAAGAAGAGCTTCTCGTGAGCCTTGACCAGGTTGCCGGCCAATTCCAAAGAGGGCGAGGGAGTTCGTGCAGGCTGGGATCGAGATAGCAGCATAGCTTCCCTTCACCAGAGCCTCGCAGAACTCCTGGCATAAGCCCGGCGAATCAGGAGCCTCCTTCTTAGGGAGAGCAGCTTCTCCANACGCTTGCCAAGGGGCCGAGGAAGCCTGCGGGCGGAGGACCAAGTGCACTGGGAGATTCTGCTGAGGCCATCAGATGGAGAGATGGCTGGTCTGTGGCTGCCCAGCTCCCATTTCCTGCCGCTCACCTGAGTAGCCTGTAGCCGCGTGTCGGTGAGGCGATTGAAGAAGAGCTTCTCGTGAGCCTTGACCAGGTTGCCGGCCGCTTCCAAAGAGGGCGAGGGAGTTCGTGCAGGCTGGGATCGAGATAGCAGCATAGCTTCCCTTCACCAGAGCCTCGCAGAACTCCTGGCATAAGCCCGGCGAATCAGGAGCCTCCTTCTTAGGGAGAGCAGCTTCTCCACAGCTACCATGTTTCCCTTTTCTCTAGCCACGTACGGCGTGGAGCTGATGTTTTTGGTCGAGCAAGGCTGAGGGATGGCGTCAAAACCAGCGCTCGATCCAGCATGTCAGAACAAGATGGCACCGAAGCAAAGTAGGCGGCCCGGTCCCAAATGACCCACGGACCAGTACCGGTCCGCGGACCAGTGGTTGGGGACCCCTGTTGTAAATTATTCAGTACTTCAAATTTTAGTGTATGTAGCAAAGTTCTGGAGAATTTTGGACTAATCAAATAGGCTGAGGAAAGGGGACAGTTCTGTTATTACAAATCATCTGCAGGATACTAAACTGGTCAGTAAGGATAGCAAGAAGCAAATAGTGCAACCCATTTTAATGGATATAGACCAAAGAGAATTTATTGAGTACCAAAAAAAAAGAAGATTCACAGTTTGATGGTACCTTTGATTAAAGTAGGCTATGGAGCAGACGTGAAAGTTTTAAAGTCATGCCATTTCATCATTTATATGATACAAAAAGTGTAGCAAAAGTATTTCTGAATTACAATATTTGTTACATTGGTGAATACCCAAATGGTAATGTAAAAGTATGCACACATGCATGCAAATGCATAAAATATAAAGAAAATACTAGTGCTCAATACATTAAGCACAATATAATAATAAGTATCTTGAACATAAAGCAGTGAGAAGTGTTACTTATTAAATCACAGGAAGAAACCTGATAAAAATGAAGTGTGTCTATAGAGAGAGCAAAGCTGTCAGATGTCTTCAAAATAATCTTAATCTCTGGAGAAGCATCAAGAGAAGTCATCCAGTGATGGGATTCAAAAAAATTTACTACCATTTCTGCGGCCGTGGCTTGGTGGGTGTGGCAGGGAAAGGATACTGTAAAATCTCCAATCAGAGGTGGTATTTACCGGTTCTCCAAACTACTCAAAATTTCCAGCACCAGTTCTCCAGAACTGGTCAGAACCTGCTGAATACCACCTCTGAAGTCAGCATACCTTAGTTCTATCTTCTGACAATACTCCAGGCTACTATTTTCCAATTGAATAGCTTTGGCCAGGCTTTGTGCTTTGAATCCGGACTAAGATTTTATCCTTCATTTAAAAATGAAACAGAGAGCAGCTCAAATTTTAACTAGTGAAGTTGGAGTTATCCTTTTCTGAAGTTAATAGATTTTTTTATCAAATTCGTTGGCTGCTTTACTGTCACAAAAGAACCTTTCGGGGAATATAAAATACACAGCTTTTTCTTTAACCCAACATTCTAAAGTCTTTTTTTTAAAAAAGATTTTAAAAATCATAATTTAAAAAAACAGCTGAATTTGCAAGCATTCAAAGAAATGCTTTAAGTGTAAAATAAACTGGGAGTCAAAATGCTTAGTAAAAGTGGAAAGCCAACAGCAAGGAAATGATGGCAATTAGAAACAAAGTAAAGCAAACAAAAGAAGACAGGAAGTGCAGCCTGCTGTCAACAATACCAAAGGGAAGTTGCCAGGTCATCCTGAGCTATGGTGCTCACTGGTTTGAAAGTGTATTTCTGATCAGAATAGAGTTAGCATTAGTTTCAAACTATGGATTTTTCCTCTAAATTCAGAAGGCAATTAGGAAAGAATTCAAAGATTTAGTAAACAGTTGTGCTGCTGTCTGCAAAACTGATATCTTAGTGTTAATAGCCGGTGGCATGGCTGGGTTAAGGTTCAGTTCATCAATTGATGTCAAGCCCATGTAACCAATTGCATGAAAACTGAATTAGAGGGGAAATTAAATAAGAAGAGAAGCAACAGAAATGCATGGCAGATCAAGAGATGATTTAAGAGAATCAACCAGCCCAAAAGAGAAGAAGACTCCAGTACTTACCCATCAGTAATCAGCATTTAGATCAGCATATATTAACTTCAAGGTCAATTTCAGACCAACGATCAAGTAAGCAATCCCCCAGTCAAGAAACTGACAAATAGCCATCAGCAAACAACCCAACCAAAGAATCTCTAAGACCATCCCTACCCACACAGACAGGCAAGATAACAAACTATTAGCTGACAGCAAACAGCACTCCTTACTAGCACTGATGATGTTACCTAGTTAGGGTAATGAAACGTCTAGGAGAAATCAACAATGCTCAGAAAGCACCAAGGACCACTCTGATTTAAGAGAATGAAATTCTGAATCAGAAAGAAGAAAACCTTCATAAAAAGATATTGGAATTGTAATAATGTTCTTCCTGCACCAATTTGGAAAGCTGAGATTGCCCAAAGAGCTGCTGATGCAGTTCAATAGAGGAACTAATGACCCTGTGATTTGTACTTCTATAACTGTTCAGTTTGGTGTAGCAATCAATCAGGACAAACACAGACTTCAATGAATAGATAGGACTGCAGAAAAAACAATTGCAACCAGCCTCCTTTCCATTTAAGACCTTTATGCTACACAAGCCAGAAATAGGGCT
Source organism: Emydocephalus ijimae (assembly GCA_004319985.1). NCBI lineage: Eukaryota > Metazoa > Chordata > Lepidosauria > Squamata > Elapidae > Emydocephalus > Emydocephalus ijimae. Next base: position 5,357 of record BHEV01011704.1, read on the forward strand.
GAGAAAATATCTACAAACCCCTCACATCTTGGACATAAACTGTTTCAACTCTTCCTTTCAGAATACTGCTAGACAGCATTACATGCCAAAACAACTAAACACAAAAACACCTTTTGCCCTCATGCCATCACTCTGCTGAACATCAAATTCCCACAGTGCTGTCTTACACCTAAAGATTTATCCCATGTAGTAAGGCTGTATTGTATTGTCCTTTATTATATTGTATTGTCCTTTATGTAGTAAGGTTGTATTGTATTGTTTTTCCTCTTACCTTCTCCTATTGGTATGTTATGATTTATCATTTTATTGTTTATCTTATGATTTATGATTGTATCTTACGATTTAAGATTCATCACTTTATTGTTTGTATGTACATTGAGAGCTTATGCATCAAAGGCAAATTCCTTGTGTGTCCAAACCCACTTGGCCGATAAAGAATATTCTATTCTAATAGCAGGAGAAGTAGGAAATGCTGGCATGGAGACAGCAATCTGAGCCAGAATCCTGAGAAAACGCTGCAGACAATTCTACGAAGAAGAAGAAAAAAGAGAGAATTATTTTGGTTTTCATTCCAAGCGTTTGGTGTGAATCCAATCTTTACAAATAAAGTATTGGTGAGAATAACCATTCCAAAGAATAGAGATCAGAAGGAAACAATATGACTTTTGGAGAAGGAATTTTTTAGAACGCTTCAGAATAAGAAAAGAGACAGGGATTTGGAGATGGATTTGGAGATGGATTCAACAACAACAACAAAAGTTGGTATTTTAAAAATGGGAAAGGTTTCTCTTTTCCAAAAATCCTACTTTCTTTTCAAACCATTTCTGCTGTGAATGCATAACCGTTTCACCGGCTTGTCTCCATTCTTTCTCACCCATGCTTCAAACTTAACACTGGCAACGAGGATGGGATGTGGAGGCGGCAGAGCTGACTGAAACAAAGAAGAAGAAGCTGAGCTCGTGACTGACGACGCACAACGCCGGAACCATGTCCAGCAATGTCACACCACCCGCTCCATTCGATCCAGCACAAGAGGACTGGGAGTCCTACATGGATCGTTTCCAAATGTTTTTGGAAAGTAACAATTTGAAGGATGCCTCAACCGGGAAGAAATGGGCGGTATTCCAAATGCATTGCGGACCAACTGTGTTGAAGATGGCTAAAGCACTAGCCAAGCCAACTGAAGTGAAGGCTATGGACTGGGACGTCCTCGAAGCCCTACTAAGAGCTCATTACGCACCAACCGTGCCCACGCTCGTAAGATGGCACAAGTTCTACCAAAGAAACCAGCGAAAAGGAGAAAAGGTCACCGATTTCATCGCAGACCTCCGCAACCTGGGAGGCCTCTGCGGGTTCGCCGACCTGGAAGAGGCGTTGAGAGATAGAATAGTCCTGGGATTAGATGCACCAGGCGTGCAAAGCAAGCTGATGGCAAAAGGCGACATCAGCCTTGCTGATGCCATCGCTGATGCTACTGCAGCAGAAGCAACCAGGAAGTCGGCTGCCCAACTGCGCCGCAACCGTGCTCCGGCACACCAACGACAGGCGACATTTCACCCAAGTCAGAAGGACAGCTTTTGACGACCCACCACGAGGACCTCTCTTCGTCATCAGACAGCGACGAAGAAGAGGTCCATCAACTACGGTCCAATTGGGACCACTACCCGAAGTCCCTACACCCCTGCGCCAGCTGCGGGGCCAACCATTCCAGGTCCGAATGCAAATTCCGCGACGCACTCTGCCATGAGTGTGGAAAGAAAGGCCACATCGGACGGGTCTTCCGAAGCTCACAGGGAACCAGCCTGGCCTCGAAGGTGGCTAACTATCGCCAATCGACAGGAAACCATCCTGTAAGGCGAGAACCAGTAAACCACTCCTACAGAAACCAAACCTTGAATGGCCCTACGAAGCGAGAAGAGGCTCACCAAACTATTACTGTCAGTCACGCCTTTTCCTTGGATGCCAAGAAAATCCAAATTACAGTGGCCATCGAAAATCAGCCTTGCCAAATGGAAGTCGACTTGGGATCGTCCCTCTCGATGGTTTCCTGGAGGACCCTCAAACAACTCATCCCTACACTCCGGCGCCAAGACCTCCGTTTCCAAAGACTTATCCTTAAAGACTATCAAGGGAATCGGATTCCAGTCGTTGGATCCAGCCGAGTCCAGGTCTCATTCAAGAACCGCACGGCGTACTTACCTCTGACGGTGATCGACAAAGATCGGCCTAGGCCTCCAATGGTTTGCGCCACTTGGCATTGAAGTGGCAGGCATTAACCGAATCAGCAGCAGTGACTGGGAGGAGGACCTCGTACATGAATTCAGAGACGTCTTGGCGGAAAAACTAGGCAAGTACAAGGGGACCCCGATATCGTTCAGCCTTAATCCAAAAATAGCTCCCATCCAGCTTAAGCCCCGTCCAGTTCCGTTCGCTTTAAAGCTGAAAATCGACGAACAGCTCGACAAGTTAACAGCTCAAGGGGTGCAAGAGCCAACCGATCACTCTCCTTGGGAGACCCCAATCATAACACCAATTAAGCCAGATGGTTCGATTAGAATTTGTGGGGACTACTGGGCCACCCTGAACCACGCCCAACAGCAAAACGCATATCCGGTGCCGGTGGTGCAGCACCTGCTCCATTCCCTGGGGGGCGGAAAAGTCTTCACTAAATTAGACTTAGCCCAAGCATATCAGCAACTACCTGTTGATGAAAAGACGGCGCAGGCACAGACAATTGTAATGCACCGAGGTGCCTTGAAATGCACCCGACTCCAGTTCGGAGTCAGTGTAGCCCCGGGGATCTTGCAGAGCCCTATGGAAAGGCTACTACAAGGGATTAAAGGCGTGGTCCCCTACTTTGATGATGTATTAATTGCTGCACCCACCACGAAAATCTTACGAGATCATTTAAAATTAGTTCTACAGAAATTCCAAGATGCCGGTCTTAAAGNATGACAGTCAGGGTATTCACCCTACCGCCAGTAAATTAAGAGCAATAAAAAACGCTCCCAGACCTCGGAACAAGGCCGATCTTCAGGCGTTCCTAGGCCTTATCAACTTTTATAACGTATTTCTACCGCACAAAGCAACTGTCGCTGAACCTTTACATCGTTTACTGGACAAAAAAGCAATTTGGGTATGGGGTCATAGAGAAGAACTGGCGTTCCGTAATGTAAAAAAACTACTGACTTCTGACGCTGTACTCATGCAGTACAATGAGACTTTGCCGTTAAACATCACATGCGATGCTTCGCCTTTCGGAGTGGGCGCCATTTTGAGCCATGTACTGCCTAAAGGTAGCGAAGCCCCTGTTGCATATTTTTCAAAGACGCTTTCAAAAACCGAGCGAAACTATAGCCAAATCGATAAAGAAGCCCTTGCGATTGTGTCTGCCGTTAAAAGATTTCACGAATATGTATATGGCCGGGTTTTTAGTATTGTGACTGACCACAAATCATTGCTGGGGATAATAGCCGAAGATAAACCAACTCCCTACATATTATCCCCCAGGATAACTTGCTGGTCAGAATTCTTGGCTGCTTATAATTATCGGCTGCAATACCGCCCGGGGAAATTCATTCCCCACGCCGACACATTGAGCCGAGCACCGCTTCCAGAGACTCTCGACGACCCAGCGCCAACCGTAACCACGTTACAGATCGAGACACTCCACACACCACCAGTAACCGCCCAAGATATCGCGAGAGAAACAAGACGTGACCCCACCTTAGCACGAGTCCTCAGTTGGGTGGAACGCGGATGGCCATTGGACCAGATACCAGATGACTTTGCACCATTCAAAACTCGACAAACAGAGTTATTCTCTCAAAAGGGCTGTATCATCTGGGGCGATAGAGTCGTTATCCCAGAGACTCCAACCAGCAGTACTGAGAACCTTGCACGATGGCCACCCCGGTATCGTGCCAATGAAAGCCCTCGCACGAAGCTACGCATGGTGGCCGGGCATCGACAAGCAAATCAAGACTTGGCTCAAAGCTTGTCACAAATGCCAAGAAGTGAGCAACGCCCCACCAAAGGCAATCCCAACCGAATGGGAGACACCACAGGGACCCTGGTCCCGTATTCACCTGGACTTTGCTGGGCCGACCAAACGCCTACTCGAATTGGCTCGAGATTCACCGCATGACGAACACGACTACAGAAGCAGTCATCAAGAGATTGGAAAGACTCTTTCCAACCCACGGATTACCAGACGTTCTGGTATCCGATAACGGGCCCCAATTTACCGCGCTATCTTTCAAGCAGTACCTGGCTGACCGCGGTATCCGACATGCGCTCACTTCGCCTGCGCACCCGGTGACCAATGGCAGGGCTGAGCGCATGGTCCAATTCGTTAAGAAAACTTTGCAGAAATTAGAATACGACAACATCGATGAGAAAATCAACTGAATCCTTTTTCTACAGCACATCACACCTTACAGCGTCACCAACAAAACTCCCGCCAAACTGCTTATGGGACGAAAGCTCCGCTCCCACCTCGACCGGTCACACCCAGCTTATGAACCGGAAAAACCACTCGGATCCAGCGGCCGATGCCGTACCTTCCAGGCAGGCGATTTGGTGTATGCTAAAAACCTATCGGGTGACCCTCTGTGGGTAGAAGCGACAGTAATCCGAGTAACCGGCCCAAGATCCTACCTTGTACAGTGCCCTGACGATAGACTATGGAAGCGCCATATCGATCAATTATGATCACGGCTCCGGTCAGGCACTTCTAAACTCCCTTATGACCAAACTGAGGGGGGGGGAGATACAGAAGAAGATGAATTTCAACTAGAAGAAAACCCGTACAAAGGGAACGATAGCAGAATAGAGACACGGGAACTAGAACCAGGGATGGGAGTAAGTCCACCTCAGGGAGTTGGCGAAAATATTGGTGACAACGGAAACGCGAACTCTGAACCAGAGGCAACCCCTTCGCCAAACAACGATCTACCTCAGCGAGATTGCAGCCTAATGCAAAACGCGCAGCGTTAATCAAACAGACTAATAAAGCAACCGTCCTACCTTAAGGACTATGTGACCGCGCCCTGTAAACAGAAGCCAGGGGGAAGGGGTGTTGTGAATGCATAAAGGTTAAATAAAGTTATCTTGAGCTTGGAGTTAAGTGCAGGGTTCTGGCCCTGCACTTCTGATTGGCTGTTAATGGCAGGATCGGATTGGCCCGTTCAGGGGAATCTGATTGGCCATTAGTGGAGCATTCGTATTGGTTAACGGAGCTAGCGCTCCTGGGTTGTTATTGGTTAAAATAGTTATTGGGTTGCCTATATAAGGAAGGCTATCGCAGGCGTCCAGTTTGAGCTGTCACCATGTAAATAAAGAGTTGAAGTTCACCGTTTCACCGGCTCGTCTCCATTCTTTCTCACCCATGCTTCAAACTTAACAATTTCTGCACCTATTGAGGTTCTAGATGTCTACGGATGAGCCCTGAATTTTGTGTGAGACAGTGTAACACACGGAAGACTCTGGGACTTGAACCTCTCTTTCTTTTCTTTTTTAACCATCTTGTCTGGTGAAGATGTCTCCTCAACCTGAATGTGAGCTTTATCAGCTGGGGAATATCAATATTTAAATCAGGGCTGTTTTTTGGTAGATAAGGCTGCACATTATTAATTTTTTACTTGTAGACTCCATGAACTTCAGGGACCATTGCCATGGTATAGTAATATTCCCAAGAAAAGCAGATCAGTTCCATTTTTTTTCTTGTTATCTTTTCAGCATTTGTGTGAAAAAAAGGATAGTTAAGCCTACCAGAGTTTTTAAACAGATATTTTACTTCCTTTGTTTAAAAGCTGGAAATTCACACTTTGGATATAACCACAGGGATAAATCAGGGAATGAGAGCCCCAAGGCCTTGCCTCTTGCTGGAATAGATTAAAAAGTCAGAAAAGCTATCCCAACAAAAGGAAAGGCTATTCAGCTCCTTTACAGCTACAGTTGCATATCTACCCTTATGGCAATTGTATGTACACCTTCAATAAACAGCTTATTGTTTAACTGTCATATGACACAGTCAGTGATGGGATTCAAATTTTTTTACTACCGATTCTGTGGATTTGTGGGTGTGGCAGGGGAAGTGTTGTGAATGCATAGAATGTAATAAAGTTATTTGGAGCTTGGAGTTAAGTGCAGGGTTCTGGCCCTGCACTTCTGATTGGCTGTCTAATGGCAGGATCGGATTGGCCCGTTCAGGGGAATCTGATTGGCCATTAACAGAGCCTTCATATTGGTTCAATGGAGCAAGTGCTCCTGAGTTCTTATTGGTTAAATAGTTATTGGGTTATCTATATAAGAGGGTCGTAGCTGCCCTGTTTCCTGAGCTGTCACTATGTAATAAAAAGAGTTGAAGTTCACAGTTAACTGGCTCGTCTCCATTCATTATCGCCCATGCCTCAAAACTTGACACTGGCGACAAAGGAGGGATGTGGAGACAGCAGAGCTGACTGAAGAAGAAGAAGAAGAAGAAGAAGAAGAAGAAGAAGAAGAAGAAGAAGAAGAAGAAGAAGAAGAAGAAGAAGAAGAAGAAGAAGAAGAAGAAGCCGAGCACGTGACTGACGACGCACAACGCCGGAGCCGTGTCCAGCGGCGTCATACCACCCGCTCCATTCGATCAGCTCAAGAGGACTGGGAGTCCTACATGGATCGTTTCCAAATGTTTTTAGAAACTAACAATTTGAAGGATGCCTCAACCGGGAAGAAACGGGCAGTATTCCTGATGCATTGCGGACCAACCGTATTTAAGATGGCTAAAGCACTAGCCAAACCAGCTGAAGTGAAGGCCATGGACTGGGACGTCCTCAAACCCATACTGAGAGCTCATTACGCACCGACTGTGCCCACGCTCGTAAGACAGCATGAGTTCTACCAAAGGAACCAGCGAAAAGGAGAAAGTGTCGCCGACTTCGTCTCAGACCTCTGAAACCTGGGAGGCCTCTGCGGGTTTGCCGACCTAGAAGAGGCCTTAAGAGATAGAATAGTCCTGGGATTCGATGCACCAGGCGTGCAAAGCAAGCTGATGGCAAAAGGCGACATCAGCCTTGCCGATGCCATCGCGGATGCTGCTGCGGCGGAGGCCAC
>BHEV01011706.1:0-25803 GCA_004319985.1 Emydocephalus ijimae
TTCTGCGCATGGGCGCAAGAAGTGGAGATGAGACGATGAACAGTGAACTTCAACTCTTTATTTAACATTGTGGAACAGAGCTGAACTACGGCAGCAATAGCCCTTTTTATAGGCAAGCTGCTGATCAAATAACCAATTAGAAACGGGAAGCGTTAGTTCCCTTAACCAATGAAAGAGGCCCGCTAATAGCCAATCAGATTCNTAAACTGTTTCAACAAAATGACCCTCAAAATGACGCTATAGAGCACTGCACATCAAAACAACTAGACACAAGGACAGTTTTTTCCCGAACGCCATCACTCTGCTAAACAAATAATTCCTTCAACACAACTATTTTCAAAGTCTGCACAACTATTACCATTAATCTTCTCATCACTCCTTATCGCCCACCCCTCCCACTTGTGATTGTATGACTGTAATTTTGTTGCTTGTATCCTTACGATTTATTTTGACTGTTTCCTAGTATGATTTGATTGCTTATTGTACCTTATGACTATCATTAAGTGTTGTACCTTATGATTCTTGATGAATGTTTCTTTTCTTTTATGTTTACTGAGTGTATTTGCACCAAGACAAATTCCTTGTGTGTCCAATCATACTTGGCCAATAAAGAATTCTGTTATTATTATTATTATTATTATTATTATTATTATTATTATTATCATCATCATCATCAGTCTCCTCCTCTTCCCTCTCCATTCACCACTTGGTCATCCCATCTGAAATCCTACACGAGTCTAGTGACCCAGTGTTTCTCAACCTTCACCATTTTAAGATGTGTGGACTTCAAATACCAGAATTCCCCAGCCAGCATTTAAAGCAGCCTCAAGGCAGCGATTCTGAGGGTTGCAGTCCGCACATCCTGGTCTAACCACTCTGAGAGCTGCAATTCACAAAAGCTGACGGCTTTTAATAAAATTTGTGAGATAGAAAAAGTGCTCCTAGACTCCTGTGATTTGTTTATTACCTCCTCCCACACACACACACACACACACACATCTGGAGAAAAGAAGAGCAAAATGTTGACTGAAAGGAAGTAGAAAACTTAAACATATTTTTCATTGAATGCAATGGGACCCAACAGTAAATTTCCTTGGGATTGCAAATCAGCGTCAATTGGAATAAGCAGCTCAATTTCCTTAAGATTTTTTCCCCAGGTTTCACCCTAGGTTACATTGTGAGAAATCCCCTGACAACATGGAGTAAGACGTGCTGGACAGTTTATGCACACAGATAGTCCTTGACTTGGAACAGTTCATTTAGTGACCGTTTAAAGTTACAAAAGTTACAAAAAACTTATGACTTATGACCATTTTCCACACTTATGACCATTGTAGTATCCCCACGGTAATGTGATCAAAATTCAGATGCCTGGCAATTCATATTTATGATGGTTGCAATGCCTTGGGATCATATGATTACTTTCTGCAACCTTGTCAATGAGGAGACCAGATTCACTTTATAACCGTGTTATACTATAATTTATTGTCATGCCCCTGTCGGAATCTGACTTGGAGAAGGAAGCTGAACAGCTGACAGGGAGTGGAAATTTGGCTCTGTTGGCTGTGGAAGAAACTGGGGAAGGGCACAGTCCGGCTGGGCAGAGCAGGGAAGAGATAGAGCAAGGGAGAGGGAATTCAGAGGAAGACCCAGGCCTACCCCCTCTTCATCCCAGAACACACAGAGAGGAACGGAGAAAGAGCAATGTGGGTTGTGTGGCTTACAGGGGAGGAAAGGGCCCCGATTCCCTTCATTAGCTGCAGCTGGGAACACAGTGTATAAAAAAAGGAAGCTGTATGCAGCAAGTTGTTGGGAGCAATTGTGAATTTATCTGGTATCGTTGTGGCTCATTTGTGATCCTGGCATCTTCCCAACTGTGTGAATTTTGCCGTGCTTTCAAGTCTGCAATTCCTTCTCCTGCCCTGTCAAGCTAATTACTTCAGTTTGGTTTGTTTGGATTTTAAGTTACAGTTTGTGTGTACATTGTTGTGGACTGAATTTTCTACAGTTCAAGGCTGTTCCTGGGAGAGTTTTTCTCCAGCCGAAGGTAACCTGGACACTGGGGGCATAGTTGGAGATAATAAAGGGATTCTTATTGCTTATTTGACTGTGTTACCTTTGTGCCATGCCCTGGGTCATCACACTTATCAACTGCAGTGATTCACTTAACAACTGTGGCTAGAAAGGTTGTAAAATGGGGCATAATTCATTGAATGAATGTTTCACTTAGCAACAGAAATGTTGGGCTCATAAGTCGAGGATTACCTGTACTCACCTGGAAGTGACTGATATGAATTCAATGAGACTTACTAGTTAATATGGGCACCTACAGCTTTATATTTGTTCAGCCCAGATACAGTATTCAGTGTTTCTCTTTCTGTGCATGGCTGTGTGCACAAGGAAGCTTAATTTTTAAATTGGTAAATAGGTAAAGTTTTGTTTACTTTATAGATGGGAGACCAATTAAGCTTGCAAATGAAATGTCTTATTTTTACAGGTAATTAATTTTAATCAGTTTTCATTATTTCAGTTAATATTGATGCATTTTTTGTCCTAGTCTTCCCTCCTTCCCTCTCTCTCTCTTTTAGAATATGGCCTCAGGCCAGGTAAATATTCATTTATATGTATATGAATATGTTCTAGGACTGTGCAACAACTTTGAAGCAGATGTTCCAGAGTGTGCGAGAACATGAATAAGCATCTCTTTTGGAAACAATAGAACAGCTACTTGTTTTTCTAGGACAGCTTCCAAAGCAGTCAATAATTACAGAAGACACGGCTGCTTTAATTATTTGAGGAGAGGTGTTTTGTTCATGCTGCAACACATCACAGAGAACCCTTTCTGGGAAGTTTTGTACAATCCCAAATATGTATACTGTATGCACCGAATTGAGGCGAATGCAGACACTTTTTTGAGAATGGCACAATATCCAAGACTGAATTCAATATGAGTTGACAACTTTGCTCAGCAAGCTGGTCATTTTAGGTTGTTGGTTTGCATATAATATTTAGCAGACAAATATTGTAAATATATTTCAGAGGGCTGCCTTAAATTCAGGCCTACCATCCTTTCAATTAAATGTGATGACTGCATCAATGCCATTACATGTATTTTATTCTGTAAATACCAGCTATTTAAATGTACACCTCCCCAGCCCTGATATTTCAAACACTTTGATCCCAGTTTATGATTTACAGTGGATGGTCCAATTTTATGGAGCCAGTTTCCAGTGGAGAAGAACGTATGTGTTTTCAATGTGATTCATTTACAAAGGTCTGCTGGTACAGGAATGGCAGATGACCCAAAACAGGCATGCAAGTGGGTCATATATCAACCCAAGGGCTACAGAAGCCCCTTTCCAATTGACTGCATGTCACTTTATGAAAGCAAATGCACGAATATATGCCAATATGTAAGTTGCAACATGTTAAGATGAAGACAACTGAATCAGCCCTTGGAAACAACCTTCTCGCCATTCCCTGCTGGCTCTTGTAATCCCGGGCTGTAAGCAAAATTAGGACATTTATTAACTTCCTAGCGAGCAATCACACATGGCAGATGTGCTCACTTGCAATTTATTTGGTAGCTGTACATTGTGTATGCCTGTTTTATTAGGTTGGGTGTTTTTTTAAAAAAAAATGTCTTAAAGAAATGACTTCCCTCTCTGTTATGGTGAAAAGAAACAATCTTATGCATGCAGAAGCATAGCCATTCTCTCTCAAATTCTTCAAGATCACTTTTAATCAAAAACACCCTTCTTTTGTACTGCAGGAGCCCTTCTGTAAAATAGGGATTAGACAAAGAATTCACAACATGACAACTGATGTTGTAAGACAATCCCCAATAAAGCAGGAAGTCAGTCTCCAAAATCCATTTGTCATAGACAATCCTTTTGCCTTCATGCCCTCAAGGTTGTAAATCTGATGGGATAGAAATCAATTTTAATGACAAATTAAATGAACCAGACTAAATTAGGCCAATAGTTTGCTTCGCTGGTCCGACCATAACTGGGGTTATACTGCAGAAAAGATCCTTGAACTGAAGCCTCCCTTTCCAATCCAGATTGAATAAATTCATTTAACATATTCATTTGATGAGATGTGGGGGGAAAGGAGGAATAATGGGTTTTTATACCATTTGAAATAATTATCTTGTCTTCATTGTTATTCTGTGGTTTCAATTTTCCCTTCCCTTTCCTCGATTTTACATATTTTGGGGGGTAAAGAGGGTATTAGACTGGGGCAGCAAAAAACAGGACAGCTACTAGATAATAGCAGTCAGATGCAGAAAATTAAGGCGCTGGGTTAGAAATCAGGAGACGGTGAGTTCTAGTCCTATCTTAGGGATGAAATCTGACTGGTGACTTTGATGCTGTCATTCTCTTTCTCAGCCCAATCCAGAAGTGGTATTCAGCAGGTTCCTATCAGTTCTGGAGAACCAGTAGCTGAAATTTTGAGTAGTTCGGAGAACCGGCAAATACCACCTTTGACTGGCCCCGCCCCCATCTGTTCTCTGCCTTCCGAGTCCCAGCTGATTGGCTGGGTCTTCTTTTGTTATCCAGCACAGGAGAACGGAGCTGGAAAGCAGGTTAGTGGGGTGGGGAGGGAATGGGGATTTTGCAGTATCCTTCCCCTGCCACACCCACCAAGCTACGCCCACCAAGCCAAGCCATGCTCACCAAGCCATGCCCACAGAACCGGTAGTAAAAAAAATTGAATCCCACCAGTAGCCCAACCCATTTCAGAAGGTTGCTGTTATTGTTGTAAGGAAAATAAGAGGAAGAAGGGGTATTAGGTATGTTTTACCACCTTGAGTTATTTATAAAATAGGCTGGAAATAAATTTTAAAACATAAAAAAGTAACCCTATTGTGCACTTTCAGCTTCTGTCTTTCATTTTCCACCTTTCTTTTCCTTTGTTTGCCTTTCTGAGGAGGAGAACATGCTGCTTTTCTCTGGTTAGCCCGAAAACATTACTCAATTAACTATGGTGCTTAACTAGTTAATGAGGAATTTAATCAATGTCCCTTTGTCTTCCTCTGACAAGTCCATTAATATCAGCCTCAGTCTTCTTTTTTTCCCCTGGCTCTCATTTGGGCTTCAAAACACTAATCTTCGGCATAATTATGTAATGATTTTTCCAAGGGCTAAATTAAGCAAGTTAAAAATGATAATTGTATATTGGACAATGGCGCTGGAGATCAGGTCAGTTCTGATGCTGAAAAGGCCCTCGTTTACCGCTATTGAGTCAGGTTTCACCTAATCTATATCCAAACATTTGGTTTTTCTTGCCTCAGTGTAAAACTAGTTTTTGCTACACCGAATTTCATTTTGTTAGATAGGGCCCAGTGTTCAAGTCTGTCAAGATTCATCTGGATTTTGAGTCTATCTTCTAGAGTGTTGACTATTGCTGTCATTTTAGTGTCATTTGTAAATTTGATGAGTTTCCCTTCTATTCCTTCATCTAAATCATTTTTGAAGATGTTGAAGAGTATTGGGCCTAAAAAGAAACTTTGGGGTACCCCACTGCTTCCTTCCTTTCATGTAGATGTAGTTCCATTGAGGACCTATGTTTGAGTGCACTTTGTCAACCAGTTACAAATCCACCTGGTGGTCCTGCCACATTTTTTTTAGCTTACCAAGAAGTTGGCTACTGGGTCCATTGGTTTACAATATGGGAAGCTATTTATTTATACATTTATAAATCATGACTTAGGGCTTAGCCCAAATACAGTGGTTCTATAAAGCATCATTAAATACGCTGTGATTGTATGACTTGTCTTTTTTTACAAGTTGGATTAAGCTATGATTTGCTTCAATACGATTTGTTGAACAAACCATTTTGGTCTGGCTCAGATATGTCTATCATGTCTTGGTTTTGGTTAAGGGCACTAGAATAGCTCAGCTGTTTGTTGAAAATCCTTCTGAGTAAGCTTGCCTGGAACAGAGGTACAAGTGAGGAAGTCTTTAAGACTACTAAGAAGTAAGTCACATCTAAATACATTTTTAATTAAGGCTGAGCATCTTACTTGGAAAAACTTTCTTGTGCAATATTCAAAAGGCTTCCTTACATAAAATAAGATCAAAGGGAAATGTAATTAGCTTGGCATTCAATTTTGTATCCTGAATTTCTTATATAACTAGCACACAAGGCTTTTATAGAGTTACAGTTTGGAGCATTCATCTATTTCGACCAAATATATTCCTTTTCTCATGTGCTGGGATTAATATGGAAAAGTTTACTTTTAAAAAACTCTCAACCAAACAAGCCAGCAGAATTTTGAATTGTAATGTAAAAAGTGCAGAATGAATTTTTAAAAATAGGTTTGTAAGGCATTGTTATGTCATTTCTAATTCTGTTGTAACCCTTGTACTAGCTTCGTAAGATTGTTTAGAAAAAATAATATATACAAAACAGTACCATTAAATATTCAGTCATCCTTCTTTTAGGATTCTGGAAAATCAATTGAGGGGGAGAGAGATTCATCGTCTTTCCTTGTGGAGTTAATAAACCACCAGTCAAGAAATTCCTGTCCCATCTGCATCCTTCATAAATAATAAATCTACCAGGATAATATTACATTTATGTACTTACCTTTTGAGTACTGAGGCTGATAAATGGAACCGATGACAAATTCAGCTGTTATTGTCATTGTTGCTTTCTGACATGCATAGAGATTCATGGTTTTAAATGCCCCTTTCCCCCTCTCTGTGCATTAAATAAATCCAGATCCAGGGACTATATTCGTATATATGTATATATAAACAACAAAAACATACTTCTTTTATATCAGTTACTCACTTTTGTATTCAACCTACAACCTTTCTTAATTCCATCTCTTTGCGTGTTTTACCATACACAATTCTTTTTTTCCTCAAATAATTTTGAATTTTAAAAGAATGATAAAATATAAAATAACATAAAAGGGGGGGTGGTTGAGGGGAAGGTAAAAGAGGAAAAAATTTAAAAGATGACAAAATAAGTAAATAGAAAGAGCAACTTCCTACTATTTTCAGTACAGATATAAATATATAATACAGCAACCTTTTTTTCTAGACTTAAGCAACCAATTCTAAACTACCTCATTCTTACAATGTGCAACTTATATTTATGTGACTGTGTTTCTATCCACAAAGTGGGTAGAAAGACAGTCACATAACACTTTTCATATATCCACTATTGTCAAGTTTGAGGCTTGGGCGATAATGAATAGAGACGAGCCAGTTAAACGGTGAACTTCAACTCTTTTATTTACATAGTGACAGCTCAGGAAAACAGGGCAGCTACGACCCTCTTATATAGATAACCCAATAACTATTTAACCAATAAGAACTCAGGAGCACTTGCTCCATTGAACCAATATGGAGGCTCTGTTAATGGCCAATCAGATTGCCCTGAACGGGCCAATCCGATCCTGCCATTAGACAGCCAATCAGAAGTGCAGGGCCAGAACCCTGCACTTAACTCCAAGCTCCAAATAACTTTATTACAGTTTATGCATTCACAACAACTATCCTTCAGTCAGCATTTGTGCTTCTTAAAATCTCATCTATCCATTTTAATGAAAAGGACTGGGGTGACATGACAGCTGTGTTCCAATATTTGAGGGGTTGCTACAAAGAAGGAGAGAGGTCAGGCTATTCTCCAAGGCACCTGAAGGCAGGACAAGAAGCAATGGATGGAAACTAATCAAGGAGAGAACCTACCTAAAACTAAGGGGAAATTTCCTGACAGAATAATTAATCCGTAGAACGACTTGTCTCCAGAAGTTGTAGGTATTCCAATACTGGAAGTGTTATGAACTAATAAAAGCACTTAAATAAAGTTTTAACAAAGCTTAAGGAAAAAGCAGGGTTCTAATCCTGCTCTTCTGATTGGCCAATAATAGCGATATTGGATTGGTCCGTTCTGGAGAATCTGATTGGCTGTTAACGAGCCACTCTCATTGGTTCAAGGGTTTAACACTTCCATGTTCTCATTGGCTAATAGGTCAGCAGCCTGCCCTATAAAAAGGGCTGCTGCTGCCCTAAGTGATTGCTCTGTTCAGTATGCTTAATAAAGAGTTGAAGTTCACCGTCCACTGCCTCGTCTCCGTTCCTTGCACCCATGCGCAGAACTTAACAGGAAGGTTAGATAACCATTTGTCACTTATTCTGTTATTTGCCCTTCTTAAGTAAACATTCTATCAAGGTTCACAAATGCATCTGCCTGCTTCAGTTTTTCACCATTTCTGTATAAATTGATCAATCCATTTTCCCTATTAAACAAAATTATCTGGGTTTTGATATATTAATTAAAAGTCCAAGAGCACAGTGAAAAAAATTGGTCTAAAGTTAACTGTAAAGAAGATTAACTAATGATAACAAACAGTATAACCAGTTTTAGGATTGATAATCAAGATATAAAAGTGATGGATAGATTCAGACCTTTAGGATCAATCACCAACAGTAAAGGAACATGCAGTCAAGAAATACTCTGCAGAAAGCACTTGGTAAAGCAGTTATGAAGGTCTTGGGGAAGATATTCAAATGTGATCTGTCTAAACCTACAAAAATCAGAATTCTGCAAGCCGTGAACCGAGAGGTCTTTGGTGCTCTCTGAGCTTAGTTGTTTTCTTAGAACTAAGAAGTATTTCATTACCCGAACTAGGTAACATCAACACTGTTCAGGTAATAACACATCTTCAACAAAACAACCAAGCTCAGAGAGAATCAAGGACCCCCTCATTTCAAATCGGAGCTTCAAATATTTTCCTCTATCAGTAAGGCATGGTGACACTCCATGGACAAGAAATCTGGAATTTAAAGAAGCAGCACAGGAAATGTATTGAGGCTTTGATCTTTGGTGCTGGAGAAGACTCCTGAGAATGGGAAATGTTATGTTCTGTGCGTGGCGCAAGAAGTGGAGACGAGTCGATGAACAGTGAACTTCAACTCTTTATTTAACATGGTGCAACAGCTCTGAAAACGGCCACAACAGCCCCCTTTATATAGGCAAGCTCTTGGGTATTTAGCCAATGAAAACACAGGAACGTTAACTCTTTTAACCAATGAGAAAGGCTCGTTAATAGCCAATCAGATTCTCCTGAACGGACCAATCCGATATCGCTATTATCGGCCAATCAGAAGTGCAGGGCCAGAACCCTGCACTTTACTTTAAGGTTTCAACAATCTTTATTCAAGCACTTTTATTAATTCATAACACCCTTTCCCCCCGGGTTCTGTTTAAGGGGTGCGGTAACGTAGTCTTTGAGGTAGGCAGGTTGTTTTGATTGTCTATTTGATTTACGTTGTCCTCCCGGTATTTGTCTAGAGTCTTCTTGGGGTAGGACGTTATCTGGTGAACAGGATGCCTCTGGTTCTGCATCTAAACTTCCATTACCACTAATGTCCTCGGTATCCCTTTGAGGCGAGTTTACCCCTGTCCCCGATCCTTCTTCACATGTTGTGTCTGAGCTGTCATTTCTTCCGCTTGTGCTTTCTGCCATTTCAAACTCAGCCTCCTCGGCGTCTCCTCCCCCCTCAGTTTGGAAATCACCGGAATCGCAGACCCCGGACTGCAGCCTTGAACGCAGCTGATCAATATGGCGCTTCCATATTCTATCGTCGCGACATTTTGCTCAGTATGATCTGGGTATGATTGCTTGGATTAGTTGCCTCGACCCACAATGGGTCGCCATAAAAGTTTCTCGCGAAAACCAAGTCACCTACCTGGAAATTTTGGCATTTCCCGCTGGATCCGTGTGGTTTTTCGGGTTCGTACGATGGGTGTAGTCGGTCGAGGTGGGAGCGGAGTTTTCATCCCATCAATAACTCAATGGGAGTTTTGTTGGTGACGCTGTGTGGAGTGATGTGCTGCAAGAGGAGTATCCGGTTAATCTTGTCTTCGATATCGCCATAGTCCATGCAATGTAGAGTTCTTTTGTTGAATTGTACCATGCGCTCGGCCCTTCCATTGGCCGCAGGATGCGCCGGTGAAGTTAGCGCATGGCGAATACCGCGGTCCGCCAGATACTGTTCAAAAGAAAGTGCGGTAAACTGGGGTCCGTTGTCGGATACCAGAACGTCCGGTAGTCCGTGTGTTGCAAATAACCTGTCCAATTTCCTGATGACTGATTCGGTTGTTGTATTCCTCATCTAATGGATTTCAAGCCAGTTCGAGTAGGCATCCACTGTTAATAAAAATGTATGTCCATTCGTAAGTCCCTCAAAGTCCAGATGAATACGGGACCATGGTCCCCTTGGTGTTTCCCATTCTGTTGGGGTTGCTTTCGGTGGGGCGTTGCTGACTTCCTGGCATTTGTGACAAGTCTTTACCCAGGCTTCGATCTCCTTGTCTATGCCCGGCCACCACGCATAGCTTTGTGCGAGTGCTTTCATGCGCACGATGCCGGGGTGGCCATCGTGCAAGGTTCTCAATACCGCTCGCTGTAACCGCTCTGGGACAACGACTCTATCGCCCCAAATGATGCAGCCTTTCTGGGAAAACAGTTCCATGTGTTGACTTTTGAAGGGAACGTAGTTGTCAGGGATTTGGTCCAATGGCCATCCATGCTCTACCCAGTTGAGGACATGTGCTAAAATGGGATCGCGTTTAGTTTCAATCGCGATATCGCGAGCTGTCAATGGCGGTTTTTGGAGTGTCTCGATCTGCAGTGTTGTGACGGTCGGAGCAGGGTTGTCAACGGTTTCTGGAAGTGGTGCACGGCTCAATGCGTCAGTGTGGGGAATGGCTTTCCCCGGGCGGTGTTGCAACTTATAATTATAGGCAGCCAAGAATTCTGACCAGTGAGTCATTCTGGGAGATAATATATAAGGGGTTGGTTTATCTCCCGCTATTATTTCCAGTAAAGGTTTGTGATCAGTTATTATAGTGAAAGCTCGCCCATAAATATATTCATGAAATCGTTTAACAGCAGATACAATAGGAAGAGCTTCCTGATCGATTTGACTGTAGTTACGTTTGACTGATAGCGTTTTTGAAAAATAGGAAACAGGGGCTTCACTTCCGTTTGGTAAAACGTGGCTCAAAATGGCGCCCACTCCGAATGGTGATGCATCACATGTAACTGTTAAAGGCAAAGTCTCATTATACTGCATCAAAACAGCGTCGGAGGTCAATAGGTTTTTTACTTGTCGAAATGCATGTTCCTCTCGGTGCCCCCAAACCCAGGGTGCTTTTTTTGTCCAATAAATGATGTAGGGGTTCGGCTACGGTTGCTTTGTGAGGCAGAAAGACGTTATAAAAATTGATAAGGCCGAGGAAAGCTTGGAGATCAGCCTTGTTGCAGGGTTTTGGGGCGTTTTTGATTGCCCTAAGTTTTCTATCGGTGGGGTGAATGCCTTGTTTATCTGTTAAATATCCTAAAAATTCGACTCGATCCGTACATAGTTGACACTTGTTTTTTTTAACTTTGAGACCCGAGTCTTTAAATCTCTGAAGAACCAACCCCAGGCGCTCCCTTAGTATTTCTTGAGTCGGAGCAGCAATTAAAACGTCATCAAAATAGGGGACAATGCCTTTTATCCCTTGTAATAGTCTTTCCATCAAACTTTGAAAGATTTCCAGGGCCACGCTTACTCCAAATTGGAGTCGGTTACATTTAAACGCACCTCAGTGCGTAACGATCGTTTGGGCCTCTGCTGTTTTTTGTCTACAGGCAGTTGTTGGTATGCCTGGGCTAAATCTAGTTTAGAGAAGACTTTTCCACCCCCCAGGGAATGGAGAAGGTGTTGTATCACCAGTACCGGGTAAGCATTTTGCTGCAGGGCGTGATTCAGGGTGGCTCGGTCGTCCCCACAAATTCTTAACGATCCATCCGGCTTAATGCGTGTCACGATCGGGGTTTCCCAGGGAGAATGGTCGGTTGGTTCTAACACCCCCTGGGCTATTAATTTATCAAGCTGCTCGTCAATCTTTGGTTTAAGGGCAAATGGAACTCGACGAGGCTTAAGGCGGATGGGAGCTATTTCGGGGTTGAGGTTAAATGATATTGGGGTCCCCTTGTACTCACCTAGTTTATCTGCAAAGACGTCCTGGAATTCTTGGACGAGAGCCTCTTCCCAGTCGTTGCTGCTGGTTCGAATGGAGCGGATGGTATGACGCTGCCGGACATGGTTCCGCCGTTGGTGTGTTTCAGCCACGTGCTCAGTTATCGCTCTGTAGTGTTCAGTCAGCTCTGACGTCTCCATATCCCATCCTCGTCGCCAGTGTTATGTTCTCTGTGTGGCGCAAGAAGTGGAGACGAGTCGATGAACAGTGAACTTCAACTCTTTATTTAACATGGTGCAACAGTTCTGAAAACGACCACAACAGCCCCCTTTATATAGGCAAGCTCTTGGGTATTTAGCCAATGAAAACACAGGAACATTAACTCTTTTAACCAATGAGAAAGGCTCGTTAATAGCCAATCAGATTCTCCTGAACGGACCAATCCGATATCGCTATTATCGGCCAATCAGAAGTGCAGGGCCAGAACTTTAAGGTTTCAACAATCTTTATTCAAGCACTTTTATTAATTCACAACACCAAAGGTGGGAGGAAGGAAAAGAAAAGGATGCCCAGGAGCATGGTAAATGGACTCGGTTACAGTGGGGATGACTGCACCATTAGAATAATTAAAAGAACAGATTAGATAAAGATACACCATCTGTCAGAAGGTAGTTCCTGCATATCAGTTCATTCCATGACAGCATTGGTCACCTCTCACTTTTAGAACTTGTTAAGACCAACCAACATTTCCTTCCTAGTCATTTAAATAAATTGTTTCTTGTCCTTTCTTCTGGAAAAGCTTTGAAAATTATTTAAGCAATTAATCAGTGGAACAACTTGCCTTCAGTGGTTGTGGGTGCTTCAACACTGGAAGTTTTTAAGAAGAGATTGGACAACCATTGGTCTGAAATGGCATATTGATTTCCTGCCTGAGCAGGAGGTTGGACTAGATGACCTACAAGATCCCTTCCAACTCTGTTAATCAGTTAAATATTTCATGGAGAAAACCTATCTATGTAGTCACTAAGAGTTGTAAATGACTTGATGGTACATAATCAATTAATATACAGTATTTTGAGATTCATGTTCATGGCATACCATTTCCCAGCTAACAACATAGTATCATCTAAGTACAAAAATAAATACTGTATACATTCATATTCCCAAACAACATACCTCTAATGTCGCCACAAACATTCCTTATACATTTATCCATACACACATCAACCATCTTTGTATTACTTCCTGCTCAATGCGGAACCATTCACTAAGCATTCATTTTACCTCCATCCATTCCTTACTTCCATCATATATTACTTAAAACGTTTGGTATCCATATTAAATTTAAAACTCATGTGAAACATCTCATAATTTAAAGAATGACAAGAGACACAAAGCAGCGTTTGAATCGGGGCATTCCTTCCCAGTTTACTCTGTGAGCCTCTGCATTTAAATAAATTTATGACTGCCAGTAAAACTACCATGCTGAAACACTGGCTCAGCTGTGTCCTACTTTTATTACTCCAGAATTGTTTATCAACCATAGCAACTTTAAGATATATGGCAATGATTTAAAGCTGCACAGTTTTGCTAAATCAAGGGTCCTCAATCCCTGAGCCACAGCCCACTACTGGTCTGCGGTCTGTTCAGAACCAGAGAAATGGCAGGTGAGGGCAAAAGGATGCACAGCTTCATTTGTGCAAGCGGTGTGTATGTGTCTAACAGTCAGAAGGGTTATAGAAGCAGTTGGAAAAGCTACTAAATAAAGCTAGTTGTGCTGAGGAAAAGTAA
This sequence comes from Emydocephalus ijimae, assembly GCA_004319985.1. Lineage (NCBI taxonomy): Eukaryota > Metazoa > Chordata > Lepidosauria > Squamata > Elapidae > Emydocephalus > Emydocephalus ijimae. The sequence continues at coordinate 13,783 of BHEV01011706.1, forward strand.
AAGGGTTTGAACTAAACAAACTTCAAACTAACCATACAGGGCGACCAACTGTTTAAAAGGCTTGGTCTCATGCAGGGGTGGCATTCAAATTTTTTAATAACAGGCTCTGTGGGCATGGGTAAGTTGGTGGGTGTGGCTTGGTGGTCATGTTATTGGCTGGGTGTGGCCAACTCAATATCACTCACATTGAGGCATGCATCTCCTCACCTGGCCTCTCATGATTGTGGGGATGCTGCAATAGTCGTAAGTGTGAAAAATGGTCATAAGTCACTTTTTTCAGTGCCATTGTAACTTTGAATGGTCCACTCCACACAAGCAAAGTACCAGCAAAGGAGGGGAAAAAACTCCAGAGAAGTTCCTGAGACACAAAGTCTAGTCCTGCTAAGAACGTAATAAGGGTTAATGGAGAGGCAGTTTCTGTAAGCAACACCATAATGTTTCCTTCCTGCCTTCCTTACAGGATTAGGCCAGTAATTTCTTCTAACAACTGGTTCTCCAAACTGCTTAGAATGTTAACAACCGGTTCTAGTGAATCTGTGCGAACTGGTAGAATCCCACCCCTGGTCTCTTGAATATAACACTTGCAGCATACTATTAAACTATGCTTTAAATTGCCATGTTTTTGGAGGTTTGGGGGCTGGTAGTACCCACAACAGTCATTTGGAAGTGACATCCATCACCTTCTCTCAGAATTTTAAATGTGCCCCTGAGCTGGAAAAAGGCTGGGAGTAAGGGAGTGCATTAGCCCGTGTTTGCATCTTTTGCTAATTGTTGATATGCCAAGCCATAATTGATTGATTGGCTGTGGGTCATCAAATCTGTGTCAACTCTTAGTAATCACATCGATCAATTTTCTCCGTGGCAACCTAACTTGTTTTTTTCAGGTCTCCTAATAGTGCTTTCTTCTAATGGTGCTCTCACTATAGAACTTAGTTTGTCCACCTTGGTGCTGGTTATCTTCTTCTCTTTCCTTCCATCTTTCCCACCATTAGAGCTTTTTCCAGAGTGTGTGTGTGTCCAAGTAGGATAATTTGAACTTGGACATTTGTGCCTCAAGTGAGAATTGTGGGCTGATTTGTTCAATGATCCCTTTGTTTGTTTTCTTGGCTGGGCTTCTCCAACTCCAAGTTCAAAAGTGCCAGTGCTCTTCTTATCTTGCTTCTTCAAACTTTGAAAGTTGGACTTTGTATGAAGAGTTTTCAACATGCACAAAGAGTTTTCGAAGTAATAGGGTTTTGTGGAGAAAAGGTTCCCTTTGATGAAGTCAGGGACATGCACAGAGCATGCAAAGACACACATATACATTTCCAGAGCCTGAAAATGTTTGAAACCCTCTGCTCTACACTGTTCTAAGCAATTCTGGATGAATCTGGAAAGTATTGAAAATATTTGGCTGGGAAAGGGTAGTTTTGTAGACATAAACAATCAAGTTCAAAGGTGTATCAGTTGGCAGCTTATCTTATAAATGGCAACGTAGCTCAAGCAACGAGAAATCTGCGAAGAACCATTTCCGATTATAAGAGACTCCACCTTAATGAGTTCACAATAAATGAAGATTAGATATTCCTCGTGCAGTTTCCAAGACTTTGTATGTACCCTTTCCCATGACTAGTGTTAAAAATAACTGAAATCGGTGTAGTTTTTGCTTGCTTGATCTTGCCCTGTTGAGCTTGGCTTGACATTCTCTAACACAGCATGCTATGGCTTGTCAAGTAGAAGTGTCTCTTTCCCAACATCCTTTAAGGAAGAACATAGTTTTTAAACTTATATTTGGCAGTCATTTCCTTTGGCTACCTTGAAGTAAAGGGAGATTATTGTCCTAAACAAGGTCACACCTTTAGCGATTGCTTAGAATGCGTGTTTGGTCAAGTTAGCCTTACGCCCTAGAAAATTCTCTGGAATGTCACCAACTTTCTTAAGGCAACAATCACGTCCTGGACAGCCCTATCAGATTGAATCTGTCCCAAATGAAACAACAAGGAAAACTAACTCCTGCCTGGAAGGAGGGGAAAAGATTTCATGGTTCAATCTAATTGTGCTGAGATAAATTCTCTTCCCATACTAGATATCGTGAACTACTGGTGACCCTACACATTGGATGAACTTTAAAGGTTTGGGGGCTCAATTACCATTTCTTGCCTGACACTGCCTGTTTACCCAGACTGTGAATAAATGGTTTGTTTTAGCTGTAGTTTATTGAACAAGCCATAAATTATTGGGCTTGAGGCTGGGTTGGGCTTCATGGCTTGGATCTGAGTTACCTGACAGATCGTCTCTTTCCAGCTGTTTCTACTCACCCAATCTGGTCCAGTAAGAGGACTAGGATTGGTGTTCTTCTTTTCTGCATGTAAGCTTCCCATTTAATATTTTTATGAAAAGATTTTTAAAAGTCATGAGGGACAATAAGCTTGGTGGGCACCAATCGAATATCTAATGACACTGTGCCCATTATCAACACAATCTCTAGATTTCATTGATAGCTTCTGTACTGAAAGAGCTTCGGAACAGTTAGAAGTATCTCCTTTTTCTGCAAACATCGAGCACAGCTTCTCACGTAGGTGAAAGTAGCACTTAAAATTCAGGGTTCATGTCCAATCCAAGTCTTACTCAGAATTCACCACAAGATGCAGCTTAGAGTCTATCCCAAGCACAATCACTCTGAAATAAGAGCAAACATGTCAAAATTCAAGTCTTGTGCACCAGCCAATGCTGACAGCTCTTGTTAGTTACTTTATTTGGTCTCACCTTGGCGCCAACCCTTTATGTGGAATGACATTTATCAAACCCTGAGAAAGCAACCATATAGGGCTGGTCATTGGCTGCCTTTGCTCTTGAGATCACAAGTTGGACCAGCCAGATCTGGAAAGAGCTGCAGTTATTCGTTTTCAGATGGAAAATATTTTTTGCATCAGAGGTAATCCTCAATTTATGACCACAATTGGCTTCAGAATTTCCATTGCTCATCAAGGTGATTGTTAAGTAAGTCAGGCCCAGTTTACATCCTACTTTTTTGCCATGTGTGTTAAGCAAATCACTGCAGTTGTATGAATTATTGGTATATGGTCATTAAGCAAATCCAGCTTCCCTCATTGATTTTGCCTGTTGAAAATCAGCTGGGAAGTTTGCAAATTGCAATCACATCACTGCAGGATGTGCAACCAATATAAATACAAGTTGATTGTCAATCATCCAAATATTGATCACATGACCAGGGGGATGGTCCAACAGCAATTAAGTATGAGGGCTGGTCCTAAGTCACTTTTTTCAACATCATTGCAATGTTGAACAGTCACTAAACCAATGGCTGTAAGTCAAGGACTACCTTTATTTGAACCTGAGTTTGAGTTTCATACAATTTGTGAATTCACCTGCACTGGTTCTACATCATTGGTGCAATGCAGCCTCTATTTAAACACCCCCAGAGAAGATAGTTCCTGCACATCAGTTCATTTCATGACAGCATTGGACATGTCTCACTTTCAGAACTTGTTAGGACTAACCAACATTTCCTTCCTAGTCATTTAAATAAATCGTTTCTTGTTCTTTCTTCTGGAACAACTCTGAACATGCTTTGGACAATTAATCAGTGGAACAACCTGCCTTCAGTAGTTGTCAATGCTCCAACACTGGAATTTTTAAAGAGATTGGACAACCATTTGTCTGAAATGGCATATTGGTTTCCTGCTTGAACAGGGGGTTGGTCTAGATGACCTCCAAGGTCTCTTCCAATTCTGTTATTCTGCCCTGTCTTTCAGAATCCGAAAAGCCATTACATCTCCTCCCCATAGCCTTCTCTTCCCCAGGCTAAATCTTCCCATTGTCTCTCGTCTATTCTCATATATTTTTTCTTTAGCATCTTGCCCTTCTCGACAGGCTCCACATCCTTCCTACTGTGCTCAGTATTCGAAGTAAGACTAACAAATGCAGAATGAAGAGGAATTATAATGCCTGTGACACTATAATTTTGTTGTTGCAACCTAGAATTGTACCTGGTTTTGTTGCAAATTGTTGGCTTGTGTTCAGCTTATGAGTACAACTCCTTTTTGCATGATTACTGCTTAGCTTAATTCTCCCTCTCCTATCCTTGTGGCTTTGATTTTTCCAAAGAAATATCACGTAGAAATTCAAGTTGTGAGTCTTGATGTTCAAGCTTCTTAGGATCAGGGGTGGGATTCTACCAGTTCACACCTATTCACTAGAACCGCCTGTTAACATTCTAAGCAGTTTGGAGAACCGGTTGTTTGAAGAAATTACAGGGCTAATCCTGTCAGGAAGGCAGGAAGGAAACATTCTGGTGTTGCTTACAGAAACTGCCTCTCCGTTAACCCTGATTACATTCTTGGCAAAACTAGATTTCCTGTTTCAGAAACGTCTCTGGAGTTTTTTTCCCCTCCTTTGCTGGTACTTTGCTTGTGTGGAGTGACCATTCAAAGTTACAATGGCACTGAAAAAAGTAACTTATGACCATTTTTCACACTTATGACTGTTGCAGCATCCCCACAGTCATGAGAGGCCAGGCAAGGAGATGCGTCCCTCGATGTGAGGGATATTGAGTTGGCCACACCCAGCCAATAACATGACCACCAAGCCATGTCCACCCAATCACATGACCACTAAACCATGCCCACCATCTAAGCCACGCCCACAGAACTGGTTTGCAAAAGTTTGAATCCCACCCCTGCTTAGGATGTTTCTGAATCTAGCCACAGCTATGTTTCCAGTCGGGTTTCCAACTCTGTTATTGTATTCTATCCCCGACCATCCTTGTGTTTTGCTGAAATATACCAATAGAATTTGATGGTTCTATTTCCAAACTTGTCCTCCAAATCATTTATACATATTTTTGAAGAAGACGGGACCTAGGCAAAGTACTTATTTCAAAACTTTCCTTCACCTTCACATGGAAACATTGACCCTTATATAGGCAGTCCTTGATTTACGACCAATCACTTAATGACCATTGAAAGTTATGACCGATCTGCCCAGAGCGACTTAGGATCCGTTTTGGAGTTACAAAGGCCGCACATGTATCTGTAATCACGTAATCGCATGTTGTGTGCTTGGCAACCGGCTCAAATTTATGGCCATTTGCAGCAGTTTTTGTTCTTTACTTCTGGTTTCTGGCAAAGAGAATGTTCAAACCTTTTACTACTCAGGACATGTAAAATACCGAAAGATCAGCGTTGCTTTCACAGACAGAAAGAATACAGTACAATTAATGACTTGATTATTTCAATTAGATTTTGTGGGATCATTGGTTTGTGTTTTATGTTTTGCTTCTTTAAATTATTAACTAAATATAAGAAAAACAATACCCAAACATAATTACAGATGTTTATATATCAATAAATTAAAGCCATGTGATTCATTACCGTCAACATTAGTTGAACTATGTTACTCAGTTCCACAAACAGTAGCTTCAAGTGTTGGTTCTTGTTCTGTACCTTCATTTGAATTCTGGAAACCCCACGTTTTGATTGGTCAAGGCGCGGGGTGATCTGATTGGTTTAGCGAGCCGCGCTGATTGGCCCGCTGAGAATCTCCCGCGATTGGTGGATACGAATCGCGGGAGATTCAAAGCGATGCCATTGGCTGCAGCCGCGGTGGCTGGAGAATAAAAAGCCGCAAGTTTTCCCTTGGAACCAGTTCGGTTCCGGGAGCTTAAATAAAGAGCTGAAACCCCAGTCACTGCCTCCTGGTCTCCTTGCCGATAGACACAACACTGTTGACGAAGGTGGGATCCCAAGGCTGAACCCCAGCAAGCACGTGTCCGCTGGAAGCAAGACCGACAAGATGGCCAGCATTGCACCGCCCGCGCCCTTCAACCCCACTAGCAAGGACTGGGAATCCTACATGGACAGATTCCTCATGTTCCTCAAATGCAACAACATGAAGGACACCACCGGGCTTAAAAAACGAGCTGTTTTCCTGCCACCCGGCGGGCCCGCAGTGTTCAAGATGGCGAAAGCCCTCGCGAAACCCGCTGACGACAAAGAGATGGACTGGGACGTCCTTGAACCTTTGCTCCGAAACCACTACGCCCCCGCTGTGCCCACCCTCATCAGGCGGCACAACTTCTACCGGCGGGACCAGAGACCGGCCGAAAGCATCAGCGACTTTGTTGCCGAGTTGCGGAACCTGGGAGGCATGTGCGGATTCTCCGACATGGACGAGGCCCTATGGGACCGAGTCGTGCTCGGACTTCGGGATCCAGTCCTCCAGAGCCAACTAATGGCCAAAGGCGACATCGCCCTCACCGACGCCATCGCTGAAGCCACCGCAGCCGAGGCTACCCGGAAGTCGGCGAACCACATGCGGAGATCGGACACTGGGGACCGCACTGCGACCACCGACTTGGGACGGGCAACTGAGGCCCAACCGGAAGCAAGTCACCACGAGACCACCACCCACGATGGCGAATTCCACCCACCGTGGCGACACCTCGGACGAGGAGGAGGAAATCCACTGGCTCCAGGCAGGACGCGACCAGCGAAATTGGCGGGGTCGTAAGTCGGGGACCGCGTGTGCCGGTTGCGGAGGTGACCACCCGAGATCAGAGTGCCATTTCTTCGACGCAGTCTGCCAGCATTGTAACAAGAAAGGCCACATCGCCCATGTCTGCCGACTCAAGGAAGCCTACAGCCCCAGACGGCGGGACCACAGCGAACGGAGACGGGACAGCACACCCCCCAGAGCCAGGGACCGCCCAGCTGACAGCCGATGGGACCGGAGCGGCCGAACCCGACGAGGCAGAGAGATCCGATGGAAGGAGGAAACCCACCAGACGGTCATCATCGGCCACGCATCAACCACCAACGCCTGAAAGGTCTACATGGAGGTAGGCATTGAAGGCGAGCCATGCAGGATGGAAGTGGACTCCGGGTCCTACCTCTCCATGGTCGCCTGGCAAGAAATCAAACGTTTGGTTCCTACCATCCACAAGAAGGGACTGGAAAACCAGAGACTAATCATCAAGGACTACCAGGAAAATCGCATCCCGGTAGTTGGAACCGGACAGTTCAAGGTAACATTTAAGGGCCGCACAGCAAAGCTTCCCCTAACCATCGTGGACTGAGACCGACCCAGCCTCATGGGACTGCAATGGTTCGCGCCGCTCGCCATCGAAGTCACGGGCATCAACCACATCGCCGAGGCCGATTGGGAACAGCAACTGGCACGGGACTTCCAGGAAGTGTTCGACGGCACCCTAGGCAAATACCGAGGGCCCCCCATCTCCTTCAGCCTAGACCCTAACATTCCCCCGAGACTCCTAAAACCACGGCGGGTTCCTTTTGCACTCTGGCCAAAAATTGACGAGCAAATTGACAAGCTCGTCAAGCAAGGGGTCCTACAACTAATTGATCATGCCCGGTGGGAGACCCCAATAGTCACCCCAGTCAAGCCTGATGGGTCAGTGAGAATCTGAGAGGACTATAAGGCCACCCTAAGTTGCGCCTTGCAACAAAGCACATACCCCGTCCCAGTAGTGCAGCACCTCCTACACTCACTGGGGGGAGGCAAGGTTTTTGCAAAGCTCGACCTGGCCCAAGCATACCAACAGCTGCCAGTCGACGCAGAAACCACGGAGGCACAAACCATAGTCACCCACCGGGGAGCTTTCTGATGTAACCGACTCCAGTTTGGAGTCGGCGTGGCGCCCGGAATTTTCCAGAGCCTCATGGCTCAGGGCATCAAGGGGGTGGTGCCCTACTTCGACAATGTGCTGGTGTCGGCAACCAACCAGCGAGAACTAGAGGGTCGGCTAAGGGAGGTGTAAACCAAATTTAAAGAAACAGGGCTAAAAGTGAAGAGGGAAAAGTGCCAACTTTACACAGAGCGGGTCGAGTTCCTGAGATACCTCCTTGACCGGCACGGTATTCACCCCACCGAAACCAAAATCAGAGCCATTAGGGAAGCTCCCACACCCAGGACTAAAACGGAACTGCAGGCGTTTCTGGGACTGCTTAATTTTTACAATGTTTTCCTACCCCAGAAGGCAACCGCGGCAGAGCCTTTGCATAGACCCTTGGACAAGGCGGCTACCTGGACTTGGGGGAAGCGCGAGGAAGCCACCTTCAGGAAAACCAAGGACCTGCTCACCTCGGATGCCATCCTCATCCAATCCAATGAGACCCTACCACTCACCGTCACATGCGACGCCTCACCCTTCGGCATCGGCGGCGTCCTCAGCCACATACTCCCGGATGGAAAAGAAGTGCCCATTGCTTTCTTCTCCAGGACACTCACCAAACCAGAGTGGAACTATAGCCAGCTGGACAAGGAGGCCCTAGCCATCATCGCAGCAGTGAAGAGGATCCACGAGTACCTCTACGGCTGCACCTTCACAGTCATCACAGACCACAAGCCGTTGCTGGGCATCCTGGCAGGAAACCGGGCCACCCCGAACATTCTATCGCCCAGGATGACAAGGTGGTCCGAATTCCTCGCCGCCTACAGCTACCGGCTCACACACCGACCCGGTAAGACTATTACGCATGCAGACGCTTTGAGCCGTTCACCGCTACCTGACCTAGACACCGACCCAGCACCCACAACGAGCACCCTCAGCATAGAGACTCTGCCCGATCTACCCATAACCGCATCAGACATTGCCCGAGAAACCAATAAAGACAAATGTCTGGCGCGGGTGTTACATTGGGTAGAGAAAGGGTGGCCGGAAAAAGACANAAGCCCTCCCGCGGCACCGATCCTGCAATGGGAAACCCCCAGGGGACCCTGGTCTAGGGTCCACAAAGACTTTGCTGGGCCCACCAAGGGTCATACATTCCTGGTAACCGTAGATGCTTACTCCAACTGGCTGGAGGTAAGCAATATGAAATCCACCACCACAGAGGCCATGGCCAANGTCCGACACACACTGACAGCTCCGGTGCATCCGTTGGTGAACGGAAGGGCGGAACGGATGGTTCAATTTACGAAAAAAACCACCCAGAAAATCGAACACGGGGAAATCCAAGACAAAATAAATAAAATGCTTTTCATCCAACATATAACCCCAAACACAACAATGAACAAAAGCCCGGCAGAGCTACTGATGGGGAGGAAATTAAGGTCCCCACTCGACAGACTACACCCCACATACAACCTGGAAAAACCCCCAAACTCCTCCAGCAAGCACTGGGTTTTTTCGCCAGGCGACCCTGTCTATGCAAAGGACCTAACGGGTGACCCACTATGGGTACCAGCAACCATAACCCAACTGACAGGCCCCCGCTCGTACCGGCTACAAACAACCGATGGACGAGTGTGGAAACGCCACATCGATCAAATAAGATTGAGAACGGCCACAAGAAACATAACCAACACGCAACCAGACACAGAAAATCCCCTTAACACAAGCCAAGAGGGGAGGGAATACCCCGGGAACCAAAGCCCAGAAGAAAACCAACCATACTCACCCACAAGCAGCCAGCTCGAAGCCTCACCAGGAAGAAGCAGCCAGGCCAGCTCGACCAGCCCAGAAAAACCAGGTGGGAGTGGCGAGAACCGCAGCTCAACCAGCCCGGGTAGACCAGGAGGGAGCTGCGACTAGCGGCCCGGTCAGGCCTACCAGGTGATTCCATCAATGAGGCCGAGAGACACAGAGAACCCGACTGAACCGGTCGGGAGCCAACCAACAACTGACCTGCGCAGGTCCAGTAGGCAAGTACGGAGCCCCGCCTACTTACGGGACTACGTCACGTAGGACTAAACCAAGAGGGGAGGGGTGTTCTGTACCTTCAATTGAATTCTTGAAACCCCACGTTTTGATTGGTCAAGGTGTGGGGTGATCTGATTGGTTTAGCGAGCCGCGCTGATTGGCCCGCTGAGAATCTCCCACGATTGGTGGATACGAATCGCGGGAGATTCAAAGCGATGCCATTGGCCGCAGCCGCGGCGGCTGGAGAATAAAAAGCCGCAAGTTTTCCCTTGGAACCAGTTCGGTTCCGGGGGCTTAAATAAAGAGCTGAAACCCCAGTTACTGCCTCCTGGTCTCCTTGCCGACGGACACAACAGTTCTCCTAGTACTTGAGGGGTTGTCACAGAGAAGTTGGTGTTATTGACTTATTCTCCAAAGCACCTAAGGGCAGGTCAATAAGCAATGGGTGGATGCTGATTAAAGAGAGAACCTAATCTGGAACTAAGAAGAAATGTCCCAATATCAAGAACAATTAATCAGTGGAACAGTTTGACTCCTGGAATTGTGGGTGCCCCATCACCGGAGGCCTTCATGAAAAGATAGAATATCAATTTCTCCAGGATGCAATTAAGGTCTCTTGCTTTGAGCATGGAGTTTGATTAGAAGACTTTCTAAGTCCAGGGGTCCTCAAACTTGGCAACTTTAAGACTTGTGGACTTCAACTCAAATAGCTGGCCGAGGAATTGTGGGAGTTGAAGTCAGTGGTGGGATTCAAAAAGATGTTACTACCAGTTCTGTGGGCATGGCTTGGTAGGCGTGGCATGCTTGGTGGGTGTGGCAGGGGAAGGATACTGTAAAATCCCCATTCCCTCCCCACCCCATTAACCTGTTTTCCAGCTCCGTTCTCCTGTGCAGGGCAACAAAAGAAAACCCAGCCTATCAGCTGAGACTTGCGAGGCAGAGAATAGATGGGGGCGGGGCCAGTCAGAGGTGGTATTTGCCAGTTCTCCGAACTACTCAAAAATTCCAATACTGGTTCTCCAGAACTGGTCAAAACCTGCTGAATACCACCTCCGGTTGAAGTCCACAAGTCTTAAAGTTGCCAAGTGTGGAGATCTCTGTTCTAGTCCAAACTTGGGGGGTTGGTCTAAAAGACCTTGGTCCCTTCCAACTTTATGACTCTATGAACTTTTGCAAATGCTCTCAAACTGACTTCTTCAAAATTTGTCCCAGAATATTTCATGTGATAGAAGGAGGTATTTGTTAAATGTAAAAAATGACATGAAGAATTTAATTTTAATTAATTAAACAAAATGGAAATGAACTGAAATCAAATGTTTCTCTTGATATTATCCGTTAGTTTTTGGAGTGAGCCCCATAGTATACTCCTCAAAGCCTCCAAAGTGGCCGCCAGCTTATAAACTTTATATGCTCCTTAACTATGATTAAGGAGCATATACAGTTTTCATTTAAGTTATAGTTACACAGTATGGGAAGAAGTGTGGATGAGATAGCACTATACACGGAAACAAAATAGTCTTGACTTGAAATAGACTGCTTTCCAAGAAGAAGAATTGCATGGATTCCATGAAAAACTGCTCAGACTTCAGAGAAATGTGTATCGCCCAATCCTTAGGGTAGATGTTATACATTCATAAAAGGATGGGGGAGGGGAGAAAGATGGTCTCCTCCTCCCTTTCTTCCTCTTTCCCATTGCCCTCCATCAGCATCAGTCTCCAACTCTGTGCCAATATATAGACAATGAATCATTCTTTGGAAACCCCCCTAATGCACCGGAAAAACCATAATGCAAGCTGCACTGATTCCACAGAAGTGGGGAGAATCTGAAGCAACCACCATCGGTGTCTAGACCAGTGTTTCTAAACTTTAACAAACTTTAAGCAACCCGGCTGGGGAATTCTGAGAGTTGCAGTACAAAGTTGCTACAGTTGAACACCTGTCAGAGGTGGTATTCAGCAAGTTCTGACCAGTTCTGGAGAACTGGTAGTGGAAATTTTGAGTAGTTCAGAGAACCGGAAAATCCCACCTCTGACTGGCCCCGCCTCCATCTATTCTCTGCCTCCCGAGTCCCAGCTGATTGGCTGGGTTTTCTTTTGTTGCCCTGCACAGGAGAACGGAGCTGGAAAGCAGGTTAGTGGAGTGGAGAGGGAATGGAGATTTTGCAGTATCCTTCCCCTGCCACATACCCACCAAGCCACGCCCCACATAACCGGTAGTAAACATTTTTGAATCCCACCACTGACACCCATGGTTCAGGATCTTAGCCCTGAACTGAGAAAGGTGCTATGTCCTAACGCGCATACCCGAAATCCCCGCGTGCTGATTGGTCAGGATGCGGGGATTTCGGACCGGCCATGAAT
>BHEV01011707.1:0-13293 GCA_004319985.1 Emydocephalus ijimae
CAAAACGGCTAGCGCGGCGGGGATCGCGCAGGATCGCGAAACCCTGCCGCTCGCGAAGCCGACAAACCGGAAGTTCCAGGATTTTCTCCTTCTTGTGGCATGGAATTATATGGTCATCCATTTAAATTTATTGACAGATTTAGGGCAAAGAAAAGAAAGCACTGTTTAATAAAGTCCATAATTGGTTTATTTCGGGTGGCCACTTAGTTGTAAAAGGAAAATGATTAATAAAGTCAGAATAAGTTCCATGCATGGTTTTCTTTAAAAATCCTCACTTTTCTGGCATATTTTTCTTCAGAAGTCTTCACAGGTTTCAGTTCATACAGCTCTCGATAGCAGATAATCTTACAGACAAAATAAACACTTGTCAAATCTGGTCTCTGCTAGCAACATCTTCCACTTACGAGGGAAAAAAACAGTGTGAAAGAGGTTGAGGTAGGAACAGCAGCATTAGTTGCAAAATATATTGTGATATAATGATGGGAACTCTAGTCTAATGCATCTGGGAGTTGCTGATTTAAAGATATTCAATTTTTTAAAAATGAAACAGAAAGATGTTTTGCTGAATGAATTGTTTCCCCATAGTACATAATTAGTGGCTGATTAAATTGGTTGTTAATGTAAAGAAAGGGTGAAAGTAAACTATCCCTAGAAAAAGAACAAGTCAACAGAATCACTGGCTTTTCCACACTATCAGCCTGATCTGCCAGTTACTGAATTAAATTCATTCCAAATCATAGTCTTATCCCCTATTGGGATGTAATTATATTAAGTAAATTATTTCACTCCCCTCCCCTATTAATTTGGGGCAACTCAAGGTCTCTCAGCATAATCTAGAAAGTGCCGTTAGTCTTCTTTATAAAATTTATGTCCATGCTTTGTCACTTTTCTAAAGTAGAGGCAAGTTGATTGTGGGGATTTCTTACCCGAAGTCTAAATTTCAGCATATTATCTGGAAGCTCAAACAAGAAAAGAAGACATACCATACATGCAGATGGCCTGAAGTAGATCAGGAAATTAAGTGACAAAAATATTCACATGATCAAGAAATTTTAAAAAAGAAAGTTCTCTCTGAATAATTGAGTGGAACCAGAATTTGTCAGGTTCACATTTGCTGCATAAGAAGATTGCCACAAGGCACCAGATTTTGGTTGGATAGATTTTTTTTTTTGCATGTCATCTCCAATGTTTTCTATATTTCTCTCCTGTTTACTTTCTCTATACCTTCTAAAATATATGGCCATGAAAGCAATGCACAGGCAGGTTTGCCTTCAAAGCTTTAGATTAACAACGCCCACCTGTCTGAGGTCTGTGAAGAAGTGTTTTCGTCTAACCATGTGCTACTCCCTGAGTCAGTCTAGACAATGAACCTTTAGTTTAATATCTATATTGTGATCCATCCTCAGAATCACTAAACAGGCACATTGATCCTCCTCCTCCAGTTGCTTCTAAGAATTAATCTGATCCTGACTCCCAACACAGAGAATCAGTTGCACGGAAGATGAGAGCCCCTCGCTGTTATCTATCGCTATAGTATCCCAGGCAAGAAAAACTGTTTCAAGAGACTGCATGAGCACTGTATGTAGCACCCTTCTCAACTGAAGACCTCTTGTCCTGGGAGCTAGAATTCAGCACCACGTTGTTGGACAGCTCCCGCGGGGGAATATTTTGTGCTCCGACACTCAGCATGGGAAGTTTGATTGCAGCACCCTAGTTCCGGACAGCTCCCCGCAGAGGTAATAAATGCATGGCAAGCTGCTTTGACATCCACGTCGTCGTCAGAGTTTCGAATGTGAATCAAATAGGCGAGCATCGCAGCGAGCGAGGGACCTGCCTGCAAGCTAAGCAAATCAAGAGCTTTCAGCACCCGAGCTGTGGGCAGCTACTTATGTAAGAGGAAAGGACGCGTGGCACCTCCAGCATTTGACAGAGGCAAGCATCTTCACAGCATGAAGCAGGCATCCGATCCTTGAGGGGTGGGGAGGAAGAGAAGAAGAGCTGGTTTGGTTTGCTTGCCCCGGGAAACCTTGAAAGCCACCTGGAAAGAAGCTGACCAGTAAGCTGCTCACCCCTCACCTAACAGGTGTCTCTTTTAACCAGGTAAGCCTTGTTACTCAGGTGCATTGACCATGAGTAGAATTAGAAGCCTGGCTACCTCTTTAGATATTTGTACATATATTATGATGTGTGTGTGTGGACTGCTTTTTGGAGAAGTAAAGGCATGTTGTGTGAATTTTTCTTTGCTCTTATTTCATGTCATCCAGCTGATGCTTCTCTTTCTGGTTTCTCCTCCTTTCATCCCATTCACCCCAATGGGATATAGAAGGATAAAGTAGCCCTACATTGCTTTCCAACCCTACAGATATCCTTGCCTATTATTCCCCAAAATTGAGACAATTGGACAGGAGATTGGCTCTCTGCCAGCCAGCCACTGTCATTTCTGGTAACTGGTTATCTTTCAAAGTTTAATTTGGGAGTCAGATCAGCTCATTTCAGAGTTCATGATAGGAGCTTGCTTGGTCCAGGATCCAGGAACTAATCTGAGATCTCACAATCGAAACAAATAAAAAGTTTTGTAATGGGAATTATTATTAAAAGTATTAAAACAATACTATCTGCAGAACACTAGAGACTAATGAGACTTTCTGGGATTCCAGATATTCACTGAGACACTAGAGGGCATGGATAGTGGGGATGGGTGGAATTATATTTGGAAAAAATGAACAGGTTAGCTTTTATAAATGTGTGTGTGTATATATGAGGCAATCATATCAAACCTGAAGTATCTTATTACTTCATTTTAATTTATAAGTGTATTTGCTTCCTTATTATTTAACCCTTTTGCTTATTACTGGTTTATATTTGGAGCAATTTCATAGATCATCCACAGTGGCAGGTTGGAAGAAATGGAAAATTGTCTGCTTTCACTATTTTTACTCACTTTTTCCTTATCCACAATCTTTAAAAAAAAAAAAGCTTATAAAAATACTAACTAGGAAAAAATCCATTATTCTCCCTCCCTCCCTTTTCATATAGGTTCCCAGCAGGGGTATGCTTTATAATCTAGAGCCAGAGGCAAGCTCAGAAGAGAGTGCTAGAGCATTTAACAAACTCCTAGGGGAGAGAATGTACAATGATTGTTTCTTTCAAAAGAAATTGCAAGAGGAAGCTCACATTATAACATATATTAAAGAACCTTGTTTATCATTCAATGGGTAAAAAGCTCAAATGCTTTTTGCAAAAAAGTTTGTTCCGCTTACAAATGTGAGTAGCCATTTATTATTCCTCTGCTCATCTCCCGACATGACACAAAGAAAAAGTCAACTCAGCATGCCGATTTTCCCACTGGTGTCTTTCAAATGTTTTGTTTGACCAACCATCTACTCTAAAAAGCCTTCTAAATGAATTGCCGAATTTAAAATCACCCTGGACTACCATCCATCAGGTGCCATTGTCAAATCATCCCCCACTTAGAAACCTGCCCCCTCCCCAAGAACATCTTTTTGTAGTGTGTGTGGGGTGTGTGTGTGTGAGATGTGATGGTGTCAATTAAATGACGAGTAAGAGTAACTTGTTTCTGACCCTGAGCAGATCTTGGTACATTTTAGGATGTGTATAATTCTTAAAAGACCTGCTCAGCATACAAAGCAGAATTGCAGATTGAAGTGATGTGGCAGTTTGCATGTGGTTTTTGCTCTGGTGTGCAAAGAAGCCTATCTATTGCATTTATGGCAGATGTTTTGGCAGAGCTATTCACCTAAGAAATCAAAGGGAAAGCTCCTCTTGGCCTTAAGAGGATAGCATCATCCAAGTGAATTATTGGTTTCCTATAAAGTTTAACACATATGCAAATGTTTGCCTGATCCCGAGTGTAGGGTACTCATAGACCAGACTTCATTTCAATTCCAATTTTAAGATTAAAACTCACTTGAGGGAAAAAAATGAAGCATATATCTGCTTCATAGTCTAATCTACATTAGAAAGATGATACTGAAGATAAAATGGGCTAAAGTCATAGATAGACTATGCTGAATATCATAAAAGATGAGTGGAACAATATTTAATAAAGAATTAAATTATCTAATTTTTTTTGGCTTAGATGGATATCTTACCTTTTCTCTAGAAGATCAATGTGATATATATTACATAGAATTCCCCCCCTCCAATTTTTATTACAAGAAAATATGCATGGAATAGATGCTGATTGGTTCAGTCACCCAGTGAGTTCCCATGACTGAAGGCTGACTTTGGTCTCCATTTTTGAAATCCAATGATTCTAACACTGCATCCAGTGAGGAAGATTATGCCACCAAAACCTTCAAAACCCAATTTCTGGGTATATGGAGGAAATTAATGGGAGATTATGAAAATAAGCTCTATCCTTTTTTACCATCAAAATACAGTACCTGTAGTTCATTTCAACTTAATTCTGGAACTGCCCCAATGAAAGTAACTGCTGCTTCAGTTCATTTACTACAGGTAGTCCTTGACTTATGACCACAATTGAGCTCAACATTTCTGTTGCTAAACAAGGCAGTTGTCACGTGAGTTTTGCTCCATTTTATGATCTTTTTAGCCACAGTTGTTAAGTGGATCATTGCGGTTGTTGATGGTTAAGCCATTAAGCACATCTGGCTTTCCCCATTGCATTTGCTTGTTGGAAGTTGACTGGGAAGATCACATGACCTCAGGACAGGGCAAGTGTCATACATACATGGCAGTTGCCAAGTGCCCAAATTTTGATCACGTGATCATGAGGATGCTGCAACAGTCATAAGTGTGAAAACCAGTCATAAGTCATTCTTTTCAGTGCCATTGTAACTTCAAATGGTCACTAAACAAATGGTCATAGGTCAAGGACTACCTCCTTCTTACAATGTAGTGAGAAATAACAGGATTCTAATACTTGTGGTTTGAAACCTGGCAAAATAAAACCTTATTATCCATTTGTGCATGGAACACTGATTTAAAGATCCTCCAAAAGAAGTCAAATATTCAAAATGGTAGATTATTAAAGATACAGAGAATAGTACCAGGTAACTAAGCCCTTATATAAATTAATGGACTTTTTTTGCTCTTAGTTCTGTCCAGAAATAATGGAGTAATAACAGAAAAGCATTCCTTAGCAGTAATGAGGGAGACGGGGGAATAGCGGTAGCTGTCCAATTCACAGCTATGGTGTGAAGCCAAATGCTAATCAAATAGGACTTTTCTTATATTGCCACTACCAAACACTGTGAATGGATTGAAAACAAGAAGAAAGAAAAGAAATGGAAGCACTGACAAAGGCAGTAGATTAAAATAGCCAAGGCTGAAGATATTTCTAAACAGTCTGCTGAAGTTTCCAAATGATTGGCAACATTTTCTCCTCTGAGACATTTCATTGATATGAATTGGACAGAACTAGTTTTTATCAAAAAATATGTTGCTGAGCTAAATACTCTCTTCTGCATCAGCATCCCAAAGCCTGACTTTTGGGTCTTGGAGAGAGAGAAAAAAAATTGGGGTGTTAAAGCATTGGTTTCAACCTCAGAGCTAACTAATTCTTTTTATGTGGGCCAAATGACATGAGCTATTATGACATAGGTAATAAAACGCATAACACTGCTTTTGCTTAGTACAGGAGATCTGAAACAAATGCAAATTATAGGCGAGAAGAAGCTTAACCTTCTCCTCTCAAAGCCTCTTGGTTCTACTTTTCCTCCGAGGGGTGTTCTAGATACATCAACATTTGGTGAAGCTCCAACATGCCTTGGACACCATATGTTTTAGGCATCCTAGTAGGAGTGAAGTTGCAGTAGGAAACTGGCAGGCAGGGAAGGAAAGTGTTCCTTGCCCACTCCTTTTTTTCTTTAGAAGAAGCAGCTGTAAGAATTTTGCACAAGATATGTAGTTTGGCTTTATGAGTATTGCCCAAACCAAGTCTAGGGCTCTGTTCTGTTCTGGCCTTCATCCAAACTGAGACTCTTTTCTTTAAACGATAATATTTAATTGGTTGAGATAGTGATTATGGTAAGAAAATAATTCTAAAGGTTCATGTAGGTGAAGGGTTGGCTGATTGAGTTGGGGTCAAAACAACATTAGTTTAATTGCTTGTGAAAAATTAGTATCTGAGCTTTTTTATAAGGGGGCATTTCTAATTGTTATATCGTATTGTTTGCACTCTGAAATACATGAGATCAGTTTCAAATATCTCCAAAGATCCATGAATGATATGCAAATGGAAATGTATTTTATCACACTAAATAAAATCATTACTCTTCTGTGATTTATTTTATGATAAAGGGTTTTGCATTTTCTAATGGTGTGTGTGTGTGTGTGGTGTATACAGTTTATGGTCAACTATCAGCTGGCAGTTACATATTACATATAATGAAAAAGACAATTAAAAAGGACAGAAGGCACAATAAAAATGATCTTACAGAGAAGGGGGAAAACAATAGTGATATGACAGAGTTTTGTAATCCTTGTAGAGATTTCTGGAGATGAAAAAAGTAAAAGGAGAATATTTTCCCCCACCAAGAATTATTAAATATCTATGCCAAGCTGTCGAAATGGGCAACACAGAAATATGTGCAACTCTATTTTCTCCAAAAGGCAGAAACTTGGACTGGTATATGTATTTGTATGCACACATAAAATTTCAAATATGTATGGAAATTAAGTGGAAATTAAGCAGCATAATTAAGCCTAATTTAAATTTTGAATTTCAGATTTTCCCATTGTACAGAGATGTCAACTCAGGACATCAAAAAAAATGGACCTCAAAGAATTTATCCATTTCTATTTTACGTTCATCCTATTTCCATATCTGACAGAATATACCGTTTGCTGCATTTCTTTGATATGTTAATTTTCCTAGCAAATGATTGGGTGCAAGTGGTTTTCAAGCATTTATCTTTGAAAAACTTAATGTTTTTCAAGTAGTGTACCTTGTTGTTTTTAAGTAATGTACCTATTTTTGTCATATTTCACCCCACTACATCCATTTTGCACTTAATTTTGAACCTGAAAGTTTTATCACTTGGAGAAATCAGACTTTTACAGCATAACTGAATATATTCACATTCATATATTGATTGGAAAGTGCAACGTTAAATATGTTCCATTCATTTTCAAACATGAATAACTCCTTCCCATCTACACCTGAAAAATTAACACCTGATATCAAGTAATGACAAAAATTTAAATATCTTAGCAAAATTGCATTAAACCAGAATAGGTAAGAAGTTTTAGTGAGGTGGAAAGCAGCAACATGTAGAATGCCTCGACATAAAGGCAGAGGCCAATACTGTACTGGGTGAAGCTCTTTATCAATAAATTTTGTTCCTGTACTATTTAGCCTTAAAGAACAGTGTGTACATCTTGGCTCCAACTTCCTTCTATGGTTATATAATCATAAAGTGAGATAATTCTATGTATTCACATAGAGAATTTCAAACGTTCCTTAGAGAAAGGTGAAGATGTGATAGGAGATTTCAAATAAAATGAAATAATCATGATAGTACCAGCATCAGTAGTTTCCATTCAGTTTTTTGAACAAAGCAGAATCCAAAAATATAGAAAAATAATGTTGCTTCTGCTGATACTGGTAATTATTCATTATTTGAAAATGAATGGAACATATTTAATGTTGCACTTTCCAATCAATATATGAATATTAATATAATTCAGTTATGCTGTGAAAGTCTGCAAATTGTCAGCTTACTTGATCTAGGCTGCAGAAATCCAGAGGACCCTGAGAAGTCTATAAAGAGAGTTCATGGCTGCCATCTACTGGCGTTTTGGATTTTTGCAACCTTGTTCTAATAGTCCTACTACTTGCCTTTCCAATCTAGTCTTGACTACTCTAGCTGCATCACCATCAATTGTCTGATCCTTTTAAAATTAAAAATATAACAATTTAATCAGGGATCTTCTATGTGTCAAGGATTATTTGCTTCTGCATTGAGTTTTACCTTTGATCATGCTTTTTCAGTTCCCTGAAAAAGTGTTGGTTTGGTTTTACTTTATTTTCCTTTATTTTTCTGACGTTGGCATAAATGTTTGGACTAGCTGGGAAAAGTTTGAAGCATGTGTGCATGTGTGGGTGTTCTCTGAGAATTTGCCTTTCAGGAAGACATACTGCAGCCTAATTTCTGTTGTAGTTAGACATTTACAGTGTGTGTGTGTGTATTGAGGGATAACCATAGTGGAACTACTTAATCCATGAGTTTATGCCTCATATAACCAGGTGTGCTCTGTAAATGGAGGGGGAAGCAATGATGTTCCATCTTCAGGTGTTAGTTGCCCATCCAGTTTTTTTTCCAGGTCTTCTTGAGTTCAGAATGTAATGTGTAGTTATTGTGTTTCAAGTTATGAGAGAAGCTACCTCTACGTTATGCTGAAGTATTGGGTAAGTCTTTTTTCCATCCATATGTTTCCTATACCCCCTCTCAATAAAGTCTACTGCTGCAGTAGCATCCCATCATTTCTGGGCTCTCTTTCTCATCCATGTTTGGATTGTTCCAATAGCCCACATAGTATCATATTGTCCTGGTTCACCCATATCTGTTGCTAATCAGATTGTTAATCCAGGCAATGTCTGAATTGGCTATTACACTCCTAGTTCAGGTCACTCCCATATTTGAAATAGGCAACTGAAATGTTAGAGGGTCTTTGTCCAAGGATCTTTCTTGGTCAGGTAGGAACTATTTAGGATTCAAATCCAAGTCTCCCGCAACAAACCAGTGTGTGTGTATGTGTGTTACAAATTTGTCAATCAATAGCTTGGCCAGTAACTGATGAAATCAAGGACTTGATCTATTCAGACAGATTGTTGTTGTTTTTCTTGTGTAGTTAGATATTGCTATGGATGTATGCACTAAACAGTACAGGTCTATATTTTATTTTTCCATAAGTCATAAATTTTTTTGAATGAAATGGTGCAGTTGCCCTCTGAATTTCTCTGAACCAGGGAGAGGCAGCCAACAAAAGGGAACTAGGACAGAGAAATGTGAATCATCATGATATAATGTTGAAGCTTTGGGTTATGAAGAAAGAAGAAGAAAAACCAACATGTTTTCACCTGGTATACCTTGTTCTAACCTTCCCTTCCTCTTAATGTTGATGTTGTGCTTAATGTTGATGTTGTACAAATTGTGTTAACTTTTTGTTAGCCGAATAAAGAGTCAACAGAACAACTGTCCCTTTTTAAATGATGATTGAAAATTGAAAATTCAAGTCAGTATCACTTTACATTTACTGCTTAATGGGCAAACCACTTGTAATAGGAGATCAATGTGCACAAATTAATTTATGTAACAATATTCCTTACCCCTTACCACAGTCCTAACAAATTCAGAGTGGCAAACAACATAGTGCAGAAGGAATCACAATAGCAGTAAAACAAATGATTTTTATTGAAAGACTCTGTGGTAAGAGTCATTCCGAATCATCTAGGACTGAAGACAATTTGGAACAATATCATTTTTACCTACTTGTATAATGCAAGAAGAGGTAATGTTGAACATATCTATGGGAGAAAACATGAGTATGTCTTCATCCCAGCCCTATGTACTTCTCCATTTAGTGCAAGAGTCTTTTCAACTGACCTTCCAGACATTTTCACACTGGATTGGCACAATCAGTTTTGGCAAGATGTTGCCTGATAAAACTGTATAGGCAATGATCAAGACTTTGAATTGGGCAGAGAAGCCTGCACATATTTAAGGCAGTCATTTTAAAACCAGAGTCATTCTGCACAAGTAGAGTGATCTGTCAACAGCCTGCTTGTTGTGTACCAGCTCCAGGTTTCATTTCCATGGACAGTCCCAAATGGAGTCTAATTAGATCTGATCCAGCTATGGCCCAAACTGGCATATTAGATGAAGCTCAGATACAAGATTTCTACCTGTTATTTGTACAGTATTTGAGCATCCAAGAAGACCTCCAAATCATGAACCATGTCCTTTTAGAGCGGGCAAATCCAGTCCTTCCAAAGTTACTACCGATGACAAATCGCAAATTCATGCTGATAGGATTTAATCTGAGCTTGTTTTGCTCCATCCAAATCCTTACCAGGCACCAGTTCAGATCTTCTAGATTTCATGTTTAGTTCCATTCCCATTTCAAGTTCCAGCTTGATATGGAAAACTCCTGCTACTGGGATCCTATCCATAACATAAAAATAAATTGGGGAGAAGCTGTCTAATTATCCTGGTAGGGAAAAAATGCTATATAATAACTCCAGTATTACAAGTAAGGCACAAAAAATAGTGTATGCTCGGTGAAGGATGGAAATTAGGGCATCAACTCAAACCCGGCTCTTAAATTGGCATTTGCTATCTGATTAATAACTTTCATACTGGAATCCAAATTTACAAGTTGAATGAATGTCAGGGAGTGATTATTTGGAATCTCAGGATGAAAATGTCAATAGATTCAAATCTCAATTCTAATTATTGGAATCAAAATGTGAAATGTTAAAAATTACAGTAGTCTCTTCTTGGTCTAGTGCCCAGTAATCAGAGAGCCAGAAGACAATTAACTACCAAGGAAGGGCTTTAGTAGCAGAAAATATATTCAACTGATGAAGGAAAGAAAATGGCTTAGGTATGGTTTTATGTGGGGTGCAATTTTTGTTGTGTGGTACAACTTTCAGAATATTTAGAAAGGTTCCTTTCTCAGATTTAAATTCAGAGCACTTGAACAGAATGTTTCCACAGGTCAGTTTGACATTGCCAGATGTTTTGATACAAATATGCTCAAATGGAAGTTGACAGTCTGTGTCCCACTTATCTTTTCATAATTCTTGTTGAAGTTTGTATAGTTCTGATATATCTATATACAGTATATTCAACCCAGGAAAATACAGCATACGCTGTCTTGTTCTGCTTTATGATCAAAGAAATAAAATGCACTTCTATGTTACAGTGATGGAACAATCTGTTGTTGGTTTCTTATTTGCATTACCCTTTAACAGTTATTACACTTTTGGTAAACAAACACCAAAAACAAAATTGCCACCTGTTTTGTGTTGCCTGCTTCACTCATTATAGGCTATAAACCATAGGCTATAAACCACATATAGTTTAATGCTGTTTTTCTCCTATAATGACCACAGATTCTGGAATACTTAAAAGAACAGACTCCATCAAATATTTGGACCATATGATGCAACCCAGTGCCTTCTCACTGTTTTGACAGATCACTTCCAGAATTCCTTTCCAATGCAATTTGTGGTTTATGGGACCACATTATTATAGTAACACAAAATAGATACACTAATTTTGATTGAGAGAACATAGTCATGTTTGTTTAAATTAGGCTTCAATTAATGAATAATGGGAAGGACTTTCTGATTGGAATGGAATTGTGGTCAAATCTGAGCCGTGAAATCAAATAAACTGTTCTTGTCTATTTTGCCATTTCTAATAAGTAATACAATTCGTTGCTCCCAGATCATGCTCATTATAGCTCTACAGCATATATTCTTGAAATATACATCCAAGAAGAATTTAGGGCAGCTAAATTCTTCTCAGCTTCCTGCCATTCAGACGTCTTATCCTAATTATAGAAACCTGTGGATACATATTGTTTAGACCATTGGCAAGAATGAGCTGCTCTTTTCCAGCACTGGGTGAGGAAGGGAGAGGCAAGATAAAAACTGGTTGAAAAAATATGGAAAGTGGGGGTGAGACTCAAGTTGAAGTCTAGATTTCATCTACTCTAGACCTGCAGCCTTGGACATATTGCTTTCTCCCAGCTATTATGTGTCCATTTACAAACCATTGAAAAATTCTTCACACATTAAATAATCAGTTAAGTTGGGAGAATGAGAATGAGAATGAACAAACTGCATTGGTGCATCTAAATAAGAGAGGAACAGCACAGTTGGAAATCTAGCTGGTCTATAAAAATAAGGAGCTTCCCCCTTATGAAGGACTTCTCTTATGATAGCTTTGCAAATTTTGATTTTTCTGAGTTTGTCTTCCTATTTTTATTCTTTCCAACCCAATGGAAATATTAGAAGAAATAATGTAAAGAGATTCAGGGCTCTGTCCATCAGCAAACTTAACAGAAGGAAACAAGGTTGAATGTGGGGAAAGACTTTGGCAAAAGAAAGATGAAATTTAAAGATAATCCAATTATTCAGGCTTGGAGAGAGAACTTCCTGAAAATTTCCCTGATGCCTCAAGATGCAACTGGGGGGTTTCTGGTTCTGCGTGGCTTCGGTGGCAGCAGGAATTCGCGATCATTCGTGATTCCTGCTGCGCTTGCCGCCGAGGTACCCCTGATCCAAATGGGTCAGGGGGATATGGCTGCCCTGTAGGGACAGCCGAAGAGAGAGGGGAGCCGGACAGGGGGTTGGGGGTGTCGCAGACCCCCTTCTCGTCCGGAAAAACCTCTTTTTCCCAAGGTGGTGGAGCAACGGTCAGCAATGGCCGCCACGAAGAAGCCTGCAACCAGTTAAGATTGTGCTGGAGGAAGCAAGAAAAGTGAAAGTGCTGGCTGAGCCGGGTCAATTAACATCTTTTAAATTCATTGGAACTGAGCTGTTTGAATTGCTGGAGGATACATTGTATCCCTAAGAAGATCGAAAGCGGCGGAGAAGCTGTTAAAGGGAACTTTTTTTTTTCCTTCACTCTCCCACCCCATGGAAACAGCAGATGAAGATTTGAAATTTGTTTGGGCACTGAAGGTGAACTATTTTGAAAGTTGAAGTTAAGGGACAAAAGAGTTTTGGACATTGGACTTAAAAATTTAAGAAATTGGAAAACCCCTATTAGAGGTATGGATTTCTGATCATTTAAAAATTGATGTTGCAAGTGGGAAGGGAGAGGAAAAAAATTGGAGCAGAAGTGGAAAAAGGAGGAGATTGCCTAGAATCTCAAAGAAAGACATATGGTAATTGGACCTCTTTGATTAAACAATAACCCCAGAAAGAGAAATAGAAGAAGGAAGAAAAGTATTAACTTTTGGAACTTTTTTTGAATTATTTTTGATTAAAAATACTTGGGTGGTTGTTTTGGGGAAAGTTTCTCTTTTCAGGATGGCATCGCTTGTGGATGAACTAAAGACTGAATATCAAAAATATAAAAAGGAAGAACAAGATGGAAAAGATACTTTGGGCACTTTATTTCAATTTTTAGAAATGGCGTTATGTACTTATGAAAAGTTGATTACGCAGCAGAATGACTGGGACAAAGAAGAAGAGGAACAAGAAGCCATGGTTTTTTTCCGGGGAGGAGGAGAAAGAGGATAAGAAAAAGGGGATTTTAAGGTTTGAAAAAACAACCAAAAAAGAGAAAA
>BHEV01011707.1:13345-27342 GCA_004319985.1 Emydocephalus ijimae
TAAAGAAAAAAAGTTTATTTAGAGACAAATGGTGAATCTAATTAAGGATAAAAGGGGGATTCTGGAAGGTACATAAGATTGTGTTTTTATAGGTGTATTTAGAGTATAAAATTTATTGTGTAATTTTAGAATGTACTAAACAGAATCCCAAGATAAATTAAGTGTTATATGAAGTACTTTTAAGTTAGGGCAATGAGTTAAAGGCGTCACTCCAATTAGTGTATAGGAGAAGTATAGTAAAAGAAAAAAGATGAATGGATAGTTGGAAATAGAACAGACAAAGAATGTTATTGAAAATGGTAATAAGATATGGAAGGATATATAAAGGTTTTGTTATGTTTTTTTGGGTTTTGTATATTGATAAAAGGCAATAAAATTTTAATTAACAAGAAATAATTTGGATGAAAAGGAGAAGTTGGGATAAGATATGAAGTTAAATAGATAAAGTAAATATTGATATTATAATTGGGAATCATTATGTTCTATTGGTTTTCTTCTTTAATTATTGCTAATTTTTTTTTGAAAAGAATTTATAAGCTGTTATGCCTTGATTGTTTGTGCACTGTTTCTGTAAAATTAATAAAATTGGTTTATAAAAAAAAGAAAATGATAATAAGATATGGAAGGATATATAAAGTGAATATGATGTTTGAATTTGTGTTTGTGTGAAGAGTTTCAACCCGGGATCAAGCAGCCTTCAGAAAAGATGTTTTAGTTTTGTTTTTGTTTTTTCTATGTTCTGTGTTCTGTATGTTTATGAAAGGCAATAAAACTTTAATAAGCAAGAAATATAATTTGGATAAAAGGAGAAATCTGGATAAGATATGAAGTTAAATAGATAATGTAAATATTGATGTTACAATTTGGAATTATTTTGTATGTTCTATTGGCTTTCTTCTTTAATTATTATTATTATTATTATTTTTTAGAAAAGATTTTTTAAGTTGTTGTGCCTGGATTGTGTATTGTTTTTGTAAAATTAATAAAATTTGTTATAAAAAAAAAAGATA
Source organism: Emydocephalus ijimae (assembly GCA_004319985.1). NCBI lineage: Eukaryota > Metazoa > Chordata > Lepidosauria > Squamata > Elapidae > Emydocephalus > Emydocephalus ijimae. Next base: position 14,356 of record BHEV01011707.1, read on the forward strand.
TAACTGGGCAAGCATGTGGTCAAATGAGTCAGAACTGGTCCCAGGCTTCACACACACAAAAGTATGGCCTCTGTTGGTAAAGAATTCCAGAGGTTTTGGTCTGTATGCTTTCCCTATAGTGTTGGTGTAAACCAGAGGCCTCCAAGTTTGACAACTTTAAGACTTGTGGACTTCAAGTCCCAGAATTTCTGGCTGGAGAATTCTGGGAGTTGAAGTCCACAAGTCTTAAAATTGGCAAGTTTGGGGACCTCTGGTGTAAGCTCTGTTCGCATACTTTGCTTTCCAACTCTGTTATTATGTACTGTTTCTGAAGATAACAATTCTTACTTCCCTTTATAACCCAAAGAATATAATGCACTTCATATGCAGATATGCTCCAATATAATTCAAACATTGGTTCACAGTGTGGTGATCTGACATTAAACTGAAGTGGGAAAAAGAGAATGTGCTTGCTATCTAACGGTTATTTTCCAGACTCAGTTGAGAGTACCATGGTTGACTTTAAAGATCTGTCAAATGTAGACATTTACAGAATGATGTCTTCCTTCATAATAGCCCACCCAAGATCAGTCAAAGAAGTGAGTGCACAGCTTGATGCAGCTGGGATAGATTTATTGAATTTTCTTCTGCTACCTCATCTTCAGTTGTTCCAAAACATTCTCTATCTAGAAAAAAAAAGCTTTTAAAAAACTTCTGAGATATATTGAAAAAAGCTTTTAAAAAACTTCTGAGATATATTGAAAGCACATATTTCTGAAGAAAAATGGACTGAGACTACATTATGCTTTTATGCTTTCATTTTAATTATGATTACATAGAAGGTAGGCTGCATGGTACCATTTCTTTAGCTTGACTTCAATTGAATCCAAGAGAAATACTGTAATTTCAAACCAATTGAAACAATTTCCAGGAAAAAATATCCCAGTCTGGAATAGACTCTTCTTAAAAGGTAGAATGAAATGACTCTTTTGGGCCAAGGTATCCCCAAAACTGAATTAATTATTACACAAATCACCCAGAGGAATATGAGAGAAATTATAAAGTCATTCTTGAGTGAGAAGATTCATAAAGTAGAAAGGCAGTTCTAAACAAATCAGGACTTTAAATGCAACTGGAAGCAAGCTAGAAGCCAGTGAAGATAAAACCAAACAGGAATGAAATGCTCTCAATGGTCAGATTTATTGGCCATTAGGGGCAAATGGTTATTTTTCTGCAACTTTTGTATAGTGATGGAAGATTCCCCTTCGAGCCTATGGATAGCAGAAGACAACAGCAAAGCAATCTTATATATGGGGTTCTAGTATTGGAGATTCCACAATTTCCAGAGCTTTAGTAGTGGCATTTGGGCAAGAATAAGGGAGAAGCGATTTTTGCTTTTGTAATTTTTTAAACAAAGCCTTCCCAATGTGAGGGATATCTTTCAAATCAAATTTTGGGCTGGTTCACCTTCTGCTCCCCATGAAGGCCACTGTTGTGGTTGAGGAGAATTTTACAATACAGATCTAGAGGGTTTTTCGGGATCTAGCCCTGTTATGCCAATGATCTATGTCCATTTAATTTCTTTCAATATCAACATACTAAGGTCAGAGCTACAAATCTTTTCAAGGAAGCAAAGAATGATGAATTAGAGATAGTTGTCTCAAAGGAGGAGAATTCCTTCTCGAAAATATTACATTTTCAATCTTTTGAATTATTTTTAGAAACTGCATAATTATTTTCATTTCCTCTGGCATGGCAAGGATACAGCTGCTGAAGCTGGATCAAATGGGAAAGAACTGGTCATGTTTTCTAGAGATTGCTTTTTTGGCACTGAAATGCTTCCCAAATGAAACCACAAATGCAACATCACTATGAAATGTATCTTGGCTGCCATCCATGCATAACAAGTTACTTATATGTGCATTAAATGCACAAATTATCTGTTACCTTGGTGTTTAATCATTCCATCTAAAGACAATCCCATGCTCTCAATATATTTTCACAATTTAGCTGGATACAAAATTTAACAAAACACCTTTACTGGAGTTTATGGAGACTTGTCTTAAGGCTTTTATTCTTATCTTAAGAAATAGAATGGTCCTTCCATTTCTCACTTTCTGTAATTGCATAATGCCCTGAGCTGCAATAATAATCCGACCATTTCGGTGCTAGGTTAGCTCCATCTTGATGCTGACATTGATAACAAAGCTGGTTTATTGATAGATTGGATTATTATACTCTCCAGAATGTCAAAAGCAGGTGACAGTAGCTCAATATTAGCAAAATGCACTCTGTGTAATCTGCCATTTATTCTATAACTGAAAGTCACTGCTATGAAAGTAATCAGGGTCTGATTAATGCTAGATCAGCCTGCAGCAAGGATATAAATAATCTTCATATTCAATTATTATGTGTCTCAACCTCCTCAGAGCCCCCACAGGTCTGAGCTTGCATGGTTGCAAGCCACTAGATATATTTTTTTAAGCTTTTGGAGCTTGCTTGAGTCAACCTCTGCTCTTTAAACATCATGCTCTCAGCCATATTTATGAAATGCAAGAGGCCAACAATTCTGCATGGATTGCCAGCCCATGCCTCATTGCACTCACATGCTATTAACAAGGGAAAGGTCAAAGGTTGCTCATGAAATATTTAATTCAAGGAAGACTATTTACATCTCATTCAGTCTTCTGCTCCATGACAGCTTCAGGATTGTTTACAGTAATCACCACAGTGGAAATATGTGAGAAATAGTGACTATGTGTCATTTTAGGACTGGGGTGTGAGCAAAATGCCTGCTAAAGGCCTCAACTGAAGAAAGACAATTCGGTAGACATCTTGTTAAAAGATGAACGCAATTCTTTGGTCTAAAAACTTTGGTTTAAAAAATGTTTTAGGGACAAGGAAGAATTCTGTTTCATTTTAAATCCACCGGTCAAATGTATAGTCTCCAAACTATGATGAGGCTTATAATACATACCTGGCAATGCAGTTATTGGCTGAACAATTTGTATACAGAAAAGGCATGCCAGGGAAATACATATTTGAAAATATCTAACTTAGGAAAGTTGTGTACTGAGATACACATGCTAGAGAAAATTGGGTAGAAAAATTAATGTGGGTTTTTTTTTGTATGTAGCTTTTTAAATAATTTACAGAATAGAGCTACTATTAAAAGGAACAAGTTCATGAAAAACTGAAATGACCATTCAGCCAGGCTTATTCTGAATACTTTATATATTTCGTTGCACTAAGAAATTTCCTCTCCTATTACTGTAGCCATCCGGGCTCTCTCTCTCTCTCTCTCTCTCTCTCTCTCTCTCTGTGCATATACATTTTTCCCTCACAGATATGTTCCAACAATCTTTGCTTTTCAAACAATAACAACTCAGTTTCCATTTTATAAATGTCAGATGAAAAATGAATTTTGAGAATATAATTAACACACTTTTTTTTAAAAAAAGTAATAAATAGAAGAATCAGAGTATTAGAAATGAGGGAAGAAAGATTTATTATTTCTCTTTCTCCTCATTATGATCCAGGTAAAAACTACTTTTTTTCTAAATCTTCTTTATGTAACTCAAGAGAAACTTTACTGGCACATCTTCTGTGGCCATAAATCCCTAGTTTTTTGACTATGGATATGTATGTGTGTGTGTGTGTGTGTGTGAGTGTGTGGTGGAGGTACTATAAGGGGACAAGTGATGATATCTGCTAGTATCGCACAAATACTGTAGCCCATGTACTTGTGTCAGATAAAGATGTAATACATAATCATAGTATGTGTGCCATGACATAACTATTCTGCCATAAACAGGGCTTCTGTCACTATTTTGAGCTCCTTAACCAATGATGGGGTAGAATCTAACAAATAAAGCAATAAAGCTAAACAAATATAAGGCAAACTATACAAATAGACTTTTGTTCAAGCTAAAGCTAAAAGCTGAAAGTAAAGTAGCCAGCATCTATAATGTTCTGACCAAAGAACATGAAGGTACTGCACTAAGAAGCTTCAAATGAATATGTTTCAATGGGTTCACACTTAAAAAGTTTATTTAATGAACTTTTACGAACAAGTGAAGCAGAATATGTAAGGATTCTACTTTTTGGATTCATTTTGTCTTTCTGAGTTTCTATGTGACCTTTCAATAAATCCTGTCCAATGAGGCTTCATGGCAAACTGGATGTCCTGGCAGAAAAAGGATGACATGGCAATGGAGAGTGAATTCTGGCCAACAAAGTCTCTTTGAAAAAAAAGAGAGAGATTGTGAGATTGTCTATTTGTACTCCAAACAGCTGTTTCTTGTGAACAGACTGCAGGAATGAAGATTTTTGTGGTTGACTTGTGAATGAAGCATCTGGTAAATCGATAGTGTCCAACCAAAGTCACAGCCCATAATGTAGCTGAGTCTCATTTTTGAAAATTACTTCTTAACTGCTCTTCTGCATTTATTTAGGCTTGTTTCCACATGTGTGGAATGAGATCCTAGCATGCTTGCTGAGGTGCTAAAATGGAGGGTGTCCTTTTGTGTGTGTATGATTCTGATCCTTTGATCATTTATATTTTTCTATACATTATACAAAGAAAACCAAATTCCAATTCATAATAATAGAGGGGAAAAACGAACCAGATTAAAGCCCCTTTTCCTTTAAAGTGCTAATTTTCCAGGAGTTCTATCATGTTTTAAAATGGGCATAGGAACATCCAGAAGTGGAAGCCACCAATCTTGGTCCAGGTCACTTTTTTTTCCCTCTCAGCAATCTATCATTTCATGAGCATCTTTTCTCTTGGATGCTGTGTAGTGAAGTTTTTTCTGTGGGCAAAAAACAAAAACAAAACACTGAGTAAAGTGTCCCACTTGGCTCCCTTTTTATGCGAGAAACAATACGCTATAGGTGAAACAATTCATAGTTTAGTACTTTATTCCAAGACACCTCTGAGCTTTTATGTCATGTAAAGAGCAGGTTGAGGTCTACAGGGTCATTGATGGTGAAACAGAGTAATCTGCAATATCTTACTTCCAAAAAGCAGTGGTGAGCGAGTCTTGCAAAGTAATTATGCTTGTCATATATCAGCTTTGTGATTATCATGACATGTCAGCTGCAATCACTTGATTTCTCTTTGCTGATACAGTGACCTTGATATTTGTAGAACAAAGATTTACGGTAGATTTGGCCTGGAGAAATTTTCTTTAGAGCGCATATCTAAGAAGGGGAATGCTAAATATAACTTCCTCTTGAAATCCTTATTGTAAAAGGAACAGTATTTGCAAATTAAACTTGACCAGACTAAAGCGATTTTATTTTATTATTTGTTAATAATTATTGTGAACCCTGTTTTTTGCAGGCAGGTCTATGGTTACTTGGTTGAACTCACGAACAGAGAAGCAGCCAGGGCTCTCAAAGGGATTGTGCCCAAATGACTTCTCCTAGAGCAACTACCCTGGAGTGGTATGTGTGTGTGCTATACTTTAGTAAGAATCCCTGGGAGATGAAGTTCCAAAGGAGATGGTTGGAGCAATGATGAAAGAAAGTGAGGAATGGCTGCAAGTCAGTGGTGCGTTTCAAAAACAGTTACCACCGGTTTGGTGGGTATGGCTTGGTAGGTGCATTTTGTGCACACGTGTGCCAAATACACCCTTTGCGCAGGCACAGAGGCATTTTGATTCACCTCCTGCAAACCTGCACTCTCCCTGTTGCTTCAGCAGCTGCTGCGTGGCAATTGCTGTGCCGCGCAAAGCAACTGCACTTCAAAAGCAGCACATAAAGGTTAGTATGAGAGCCCAGGCGGGCAGGTGGGCCCAACACAGAACATCGGAGAAAACTGGTTTGGTTACCCCTGCTCATCGCCACGACTCGCTCAGCAGAACCAGGCCAAACCAGTAGAATACCACTGTCAAATTTGAAGCATGGGCGATAACGAATGGAGACGAGTCTGTTAAACGGTGAACTTCAACTCTTTTATTGACATAGTGACAGCTCAGAAAAAAAACGTCTGGTAGTCCGTGGGTTGCAAACAGTCTTTCCAGTCTTTTGATGACTGCTTCGGTGGTCGTGTTCGTCATACGGTGAATCTCGAGCCAATTCGAGTAGGCGTCGACGGTTAGAAGAAAGGTGTGGCCTTTGGTCGGCCCCGCAAAATCCAAGTGAATACGGGACCAGGGTCCCCGTGGCGTTTCCCACTTGGTCGGAATGGCTTTTGGTGGGGCGTTACTCACTTCCTGGCATCTATGACAAGTTTTAACCCAGTTCTCGATGTGTTTGTCGATGCCAGGCCACCAAGCGTAGCTTTGCGCAAGGACTTTCATTCTTACGATACCGGGATGGCCATCGTGCAAGGTTCTGAGTACTGCTTTTTGAAGTCGTTCTGGGACAATGACTCTATCACCCCAGATGACACAGCCCTTTTGCGAGAACAACTCTGTTTGCCACGTCTTGAATGGTGTGAAGTCATCTGATAGCTGGTCCAATGGCCATCCGCGTTCTACCCAGCTCAGGACTCGTGCTAAGGTGGCGTCACGTTTGGTTTCTCTCGCGATATCTCGAGCGGTTAATAGCGGCGTGTGTAGTGTTTCAATTTGTAAGGTGGTTAACGTTGGAGCGGGATCGGCGAGAGTCTCTGGGAGTGGTGCCCGGCACAATGCATCGGCGTGGGGAATAGCTTTTCCCGGGCAGTATTGCAGCCGACAGTTGTAAGCAGCCAAGAATTCTGCCCAGTGAGTCATCCTGGGGGATAATATGTAAGGAGTGGGCTTATCTCCAGCTATTATCCCCAATAACGGTTTGTGGTCAGTCACNATTAGGCAGTACATGGCTCAAAATGGCGCCCACTCCAAAAGGCGAAGCATCACATGTGATATTTAATGGCAAAGTCTCATTGTACCGCATGAGTACAGCGTCAGAAGTCAGTAGTTCTTTTAAATTATGAAATGCCTGTTCTTCTTTATGACCCCACAACCAATTTGCCTTTTTGTCAAGCAAGCGATGTAACGGTTCAGCAACAGTTGCTTTATGCGGTAGAAATACATTTTAAAAGTTGATAAGGCCTAGGAACGCCTGGAGATCGGCCTAGTTCCAAGGCCTGGGAGCGTTTTTTATTGCTCTCAATTTACTGTCGGTAGGATGAATGCCCTGACTGTCAATTAGGTACCCTAAAAACTCAACGCGATCTGTACACAATTTGCACTTGTTCTTTTTTACTTTAAGGCTGGCGTTTTGAAATTTTTGCAGTGCTAACTTTAAACGATCTAGCAATACTTTCTTTGTGGGTGCAGCAATCAATACATCGTCAAAGTATGGGACCATGCCCTTAATCCCTTGTAGTAATCTCTCCATAAGGCTTTGTAAAATTCCTGGGGCCACACTGACTCCGAATTGGAGCCGGGTACATTTAAAGGCACCTCGGTGGGTCACTATCATTTGTGCCTGTGACGTCTTCTCATCAACAGGTAGTTGCTGATATGCCTGAGCTAAGTCTAATTTAGCGAAGACTTTTCCGCCCCCATGGGAATGCAGGAGGTGCTGCACCACTGGTACCAGATAAGCATTTTGCTGTAGGGCGTGGTTCAGGATGGCCCGGTAGTCCCCACACATTCGAATGGACCCATCCGGCTTAATTGTCGTTATGATTGGGGTCTCCCAAGGAGAGTGATCGGTAGGTTCTAGCACCCCCTGAGCTATTAATTCATCGAGCTGTTCGTCGATTTTCGGCTTTAAAGCAAACGGAACTCGACGGGGCTTAAGGCGGATGGGAGCTATCTTTGGGTCAAGGCTGAACGATATTGGGGTCCCCTTGTACTCGCCTAATTTTTCAGCGAAGACGTCCTGGAATTCGTGGACGAGGTTCTCCTCCCAGTCGCTTCCACTGACCCGTTTATGCCAGCCACTTCAAAGCCAAGTGGCGCGAACCATTGGAGGCCCAGCAGGTTAGGCCAATCTTTGTCGATCACTGTTAGCGGTAAGTACGCTGTGCGATTCTTGAATGATACCCTGACTCGGATGGATCCGACGACAGGGATTCTATTTCCTTGATAGTCCTTGAGAATAAGTCTTTGATAACTAAGGTCCTGGCGCTGGATAGTGGGAATGAGTTGCTTGAGGGTCTTCCAGGACACCATCGAGAGAGATGATTCCGAGTTGACTTCCATTTGGCAGGGCTGGTTCTCGATGACCACAGGAATTCAAATTTTCTTGGCATCTAAGACAGAGGCGTGACCGATAGTGATAGTATGGTGAGCCTCTTTTCGCCTCGTGGTGCGATTTAAAGCTCGGTTTCTGTAGGAGTGTTTTACTGGTTCTCGCCTTACAGGGCAGTTTCCTGTCGTTTGGTGGTAGTTAGCCCCCTTCGAGGCTAGGCCGGTTCCTTATGAGCTTCGGCACACCGTCCGATGTGGCCTTTCTTACCACACTCATGGCAGAGTGCGTCGCGGAATTTGCATTCGGACCTGGAATGGTTGGCTCTGCAGCCGGTGCAGGGGTGTAGGGACTTCGGATAATGGTCCCGATCGGACCGTAGTTGATGGACCTCTTCTTCGTCGCTGTCTGACAACAAAGAGAGGTCCCCGTGGTGGGTCGTCAAAAGCTGTCCTTCTGACTTGGATAAAATGTCGCCTGTCGGTTGTTGTGCTGGAGCGCGGTTGCAGCGCGGTTTAGCAGCCGACTTCTTGGTGGCTTCTGCTGCAGCAGCATCAGCGATGGCATCAGGAAGGCTGATGTCGCCTTTTGCCATCAGCTTGCTGTGCACACCTGGTGCATCTTATCCCAGGACTATTCTATCTCTCAAGGCCTCTTCCAGGTCGGCAAACCCGCAGAGGCCTCCCAGGTTTCGGAGGTCTGCGATGAAATCGGTGACGCTTTCTCCTTTTCGCTGGTTTCTTTGGTAGAACTCGTGCCATCTTATGAGCGTGGGCACGGTCGGTGCGTAATGAGCTTTTAGTATGGGTTCGAGGACGTCCCAGTCCATAGCCTTCACTTCAGCTGGTTTGGCTAGTGCTTTAGCCATCTTTAATACGGTTGGTCCGCAATGCGTTAGGAATACCGCCCATTTCTTCCCGGTTGAGGCATCCTTCAAATTGTTAGTTTCCAAAAACATTTGGAAACGATCCATGTAGGACTCCCAGTCCTCTTGCACTGGATCGAACGGAGCGGGTGGTATGACGCCGCTGGACATGGTTCCAGCGTTGTGCATCGTCAGTCATGTGCTCAGCTTCTTCTTCTTAGTTCAGTCAGCTCTGTCGTCTCCACATCCCATCCTCGTCGCCAGTGTCAAGTTTGAAGCATGGGCGATAACGAATGGAGACGAGTCTGTTAAACGGTGAACTTCAACTCTTTTATTCACATAGTGACAGCTCAAAAAGCAGGGCAACTAAGACCCTCTTTATATCGGTAACCCAATAACTATTTAACCAATAAGAACTCAGGAGCGCTAGCTCTGTTTAACCAATACGAAAGCTCTGTTAATGGCCAATCAGATTCCCCTGAATGGGCCAATCTGATCCTGCCATTTAACAGCCAATCAGAAGTGCAGGGGCAGAACCCTGCACTTAACTCTAAGCTCCAAATAACTTTATTAAATCCTATGCATTCACAACAACCACCATTGCTGCAAGCTCACATTTGAGCCTACAGTGTGCCAATAAGAGCAGCAAAGCTGTTATTTCTTCGTCTTACTTATTGTATCTGTGGAAATCAGAACAGCAACACTGTTTAGAGTTACACGTTTTCTCTTCAGTTTTGACCAGAAGATCCTTTTGCTGGCTTTTATGAGCAGTTTGCCGAGTAGTTTTGAGAACTACTCTCTTATGTTCCCTGAGCTATATGCTAGATAGGCAGAATCTCATGAGATCCTATCTTGTCGGAAGGCCTAGGGTTCTTTTGAATCTTTGATACTCTTTCCATTCTGCTTCTTCAAAGTCCAACTTTCATTTCCACAGAGTGTCATAGCAAATATCATGGCTTGCACTATTTGTAGGTATAGACACTGTTGGAAGAAATATCCTTCTGGGTTCAGTTCCAAGCGGGGAAGAAAGATACTGGAAATATGGTGACTGCTTAGAAAGATGGTTTAATGGTGGACAGGACCACAGGGCTTGGTGATCCTGTGTGAAAAGGGAAGAGATGCTGAGAGTGCCTGGGTTTTATGCCCTCTGTTGGGCTTTGAATTTGAGCTTGTGTTCTGATTGGTTGTCAGACTCCCATGGGGCCATGGGGGGGGGTAAGTTGTAGGTTGTCTTTTGAGTCCCTGGCTTGGTTGACTCTTGCTGGGTGATGATGTAATGAAAGGGCTTTTGGCAATTCCTATTGTGGCTCTGCCTGAAGGAGGTAGATCTTTGTTATGTAGAATAGACTGGCTCAGGCCTTAATGGCCCATTAGCAAAGGTGTCGGGGGGCTGAGTTTATGCCTCTCTGAGTTTCTACTTCTCTTTTAGGGGAAATATTCTGCCTTTTTAGTATTAAAATATTTCATTTTCCTAGGAGAGGGGTGGGTTTTAACTTCCAACAACACAACATGGCATCTGAATATTTTTTCCAAGGCCAACATGACTTTTCTACAGTGTATTCTGCTGCATATTTATTGACAGAATGTCCCTTTACAGTTGATGGTTAAAAGGTCGAAGTGTTACCCACCATTTTGATACCTTCAAATATTACTGCAGATTCTAAGGCTGATTGCTCTTCCTGTTGTCATTATTTTGGCCTTTTTATATGTAATTTGAGTCCCATTTTTTTCACTGTGCTCCTTGACTTTTATTAATAGGCCTTGCAGGTCTTTTGCATTTTTTGACTATTCGTGCAGTGTCCTCAGTATATCAGTATGTTTCTTTCTCCAGTGTTAAAGTCATGCTCCAATCCAACTTCCCTTAATATATATTCAGCATATAGGTTGACTAAATGATTGTGAGGGGGAATACAATTAGTCTCCCGCTTTTATCACCTCAGAGGCAGTCTGATTCACCAAGTTTTGTCTGCATTTTGGCTTCTTGATCCATATATAGGTTTCTCATAAGGACGATGAGACATACTGGGATTTTCATTTTTCCAAACACATTCCATTTGATATGAGCAACACAATCGATTTGCATTCCTGTAATCAATGACGTACATACTGACTTCTTTTGGATATTATTTTGCCTTTCATAATTTCCCAGCATGCATCAGCAAAAATGTCTTTTGTTCCTCAGTCTTTTCTAAAGCCAGTTTGAAAAGATCTGTTTTTGCACGTAGGACTCTTATCAGATCTAAACATGATTATTAAACAAAAATGGTACCCCTTCCTTAAAAACCAATATCTTGATGCTGCCATCTTAGATAAATAACTATGGGTCAGTCTCCAACCTATCATTTCTTGGTAAGGTCACTGAGGCTCTTGGGTTAAATCATGGGCGTCAAACCTGCAGCGTCACATTTTAGTCACATGACGTTTGGCAATGTTTTTTCCCCTTTGCAGAGCTGGGGTGGGTATGGCCCGCAGGTAACACATCCGGCTTGCAGGCCATCCGTTTGATACACCTGCATTAGATGAACGATCTGAAGTCCTTCCAGTTGGTTTCAGGTGTTGCCATGATATGGAGACTATGCTGATTACTGGTAAGAATCACTGATGGTGGGATGTGGATAGTGTCAGGTTTGAGGCCTGGGCGATAATGAATGGAGACGAGCCAGTTAACGGTGAACTTCAACTCTTTTCTTGACATAGTGACAGCTCAGGAAAACAGGGCAGCTACGACCCTCTTATATAGGTAACCCAATAACTATTTAACCAATAAGAACTCAGGAGCACTTGCTCCATTGAACCAATACCAAGGCTCTGTTAATGGCCAATCAGATTCCCCTGAACGGGCCAATCCGATCCTGCCATTGGACAGCCAATCAGAAGTGCAGGGCCAGAACCCTGCACTTGACTCCAAGCTCCAAATAACTTTATTACATTCTGTGCATTCACAACACCCCTTCCCCCTGGCTTCTTTTTACAGGGCGCAGTTACATAGTCCTTTAGATAGGACAGTTGCTTTATTAGTCTGTTTGACTTTCGCTGTGTGTCCTGCTTTTGGCTACCATTCTGCTGAGGTAGATCGTTGTTTAGCGAAGGGGTTTCTTCAGGTTCAGCGTTCACGTTTCCGTCCTCTCCGCTATTGTCGGTAATTCCTTGAGGTAGACCTACTACTGTCTATAGATCTCATTCCTGTGTCTCTATTCCGCTATCGATTCTTCCGAATGGGTTTTCTTCTGTCGGGGTTTCGTCTTCTTCTGTATCTCCCCCCCCCCTCAGTTTGGTCATAAGGGAGTTCAGAAATGTCTGAGCGGAGCCATGATCGTAACTGATCGATATGGCGTTTCCAAATTTTGTTGTCGAGGCATTTTACAACGTAGGATCTTGGGCCAGTTACCACGTATGATTGTTGCTTCTACCCACAGCGGATCACCGGACAGGTTTTTAGCGTATACGCAATCGCCTACCTGGAGGGTATGGCATCAGCTGCTGGATCCGAGCGGTTTTTCCGGCTCATAAGCTGGGTGTAACCGGTCGAGGTGGGAGCGGAGCCTGCGTCCCATTAGCAGTTCAGCGGGGGTTTTATTNCGTGCAAGGTTCTGAGTACTGCTTTCTGGAGTCGTTCTGGGACAACGACTCTATCGCCCCAGATGACATGACCCTTTTGCGAGAACAACTCTGTTTGCCACGTCTTGAATGGTGTGAAGTCATCTGATAGCTGGTCCAATGGCCATCCGCGTTCTACCCAGCTCAGGACTCGTGCTAAGGTGGGGTCATGTTTGGTTTCTCTCGTGATATCTCAAGCGGTTAATAGTGGCGCATGTAGCGTTTCAATTTGTAAGGTGGTTAACGTTGGAGCGGGATCAGCGAGAGTCTCTGGGAGTGGTGCCCGGCACAATGCATCGGCGTGGGGAATAGCTTTTCCCGGGCGGTATTGCAGCCGATAGTTGTAAGCAGCCAAGAATTCTGACCAGCGAATCATCCTGGGGGATAATATGTAAGGAGTGGGCTTATCTCCAGCT
>BHEV01011708.1:0-38560 GCA_004319985.1 Emydocephalus ijimae
TGTGGTTTTAAAACAAATACCCAGAAGAGTGAGAGAGATGAGAAGAGAATATCGATTTCTGACCAAAACGCGATTGGAAAATTAAGTGAATTATAGATGGCTGATTCCAGAAGGATTAATGTTTACGTGGCAAGAGCAGAGACATAGAATTGATTCAATTGAGAAAGCAGAACTTTTCCANAAGGAGAGAAGAGGAGGCAGAGAAAGAGGTCTCATTAACTGAGTTTCAAGAAGAACAGCTGGAGACTGAAAAAGAGAAAGGTTTAGTAGGTGGACAGGTGGATAGTAAAGAACAGCATGAAGTGAGATCCACGAGAGCTGTTAGACCTAAATATAAAGCATAATCATGGAAGAAAAAAAACTGATTACAATGAATATAAATGGACTCAATTCAGCTGTTGAAAGAAGGATTAAACTGATTTTTTTTTGTTTCACATACTATACTATAATTTATCCAAATAAGAATTAATTGGAATGACAAGCTGCAATATTTTCTTAATTTAAAAATCAGAACTAATGTTTGATTCAGCTATAATAGAAGACTGTAGTATACAAAACATAAAGTTATTTGTGTATAATTAGCTGTTTGGATGGATCACAAAATAATTCAGAGAGAAGGAAGCTATTGAAAGGTACAGTAATAAAGTAGCACAAGGGGAAGGAAATGAATACATAAAAGCCGCAGGCACTTAAAATTCAGAATTGGATTGTCACAGTCTAATATGTCAAATAAAAATGCATTTACCTGCATTGAGATAGCAGCAATATGTGATATGAAGAAAGGCATACTGTAAATGAGCCACTGCTGAAAATTAAATTTTATTAAAGGAGGAATAGAAGGAAAAAATTAGGAGCAATCCTGCAATAAACCAGGGATGATCCAAAATCTGAATCAAATTGAATAGTTGTTGGGTCCTACATCATCCTTTATATATTGATATATAAAGGATGATGCAGGACCCAACAACTATTCAACTCCCACCCACTAGAAAAGTTGGGGAGGAGGTTAGAAATCACATTATTTTCTTTCTTTTTATAAATATGCTTTAAATGGCTGCAGAGCATCAAGGCTATACTAAGTGTGACATTTCATTTAAAATAGTTAATGAAGTTTTTACTTAGGCAGTCACTCGTCACTGGTTTTTGTGGTAAGGTCTTCATAAATAATGTGGTTTCTCTTTTCATTTTGCAATCTGACAAAATGAAAATTGAGATGCTGTATATCAGGTGAAGCCTGCATTTTGCAGAGTCATCCAGAAAATCTAAGCTGACGTCTTCTGACATTCCTTGAGCTGCTTACTAAAAGTCCCTCAGTGTAGCTGGGTGACTCAAATGATCCTATAACCATGTAATCTCTGGAATGAATTTTCTACAAATAATTTTCCTCTGTTTTGTTTAGCAAATTGTTTCATTTTCAGGTAACAGTAAGAAACCTTTCTCTGCTAATTAAATGTCTGCAGTGTGAGAGTCTGCAAAATGAAATGAAAATCTGGCTATTTTTATTTCTTGCTGACAGCCTTCCAGCCACAGTACAATCTAGCCAAAGTATTACACATAAATATCAAATGTGACATTCAAAAGCCCTATAGTGCTATAAAATAGTTGCCAGCAGTGCTAAATCCAACAATTAAATGCAACTAAGGAGGAGAATAGTTACAGCATCACACAAAGTCTGATAAACATTCTATAATTTGGATCCATCTTCCACACTTTTGACTAGATTTCCATACAAAGTAGCACCCCAAGTAGCAGGATTTGCTTGCTTTACCACAGTGTCAATTATTCATCATCTTTATCCTTACACATCAGAGACAAAATTCAGCATTCAGTATCCCAACTGGGCTGGAGTTTCACAATCTCATTCTCTTTTGGGGGCTGGGGACGTATGAGACTGATTTCTTATGGCTGCTTACAGGATGCCTCGTGACTGCTTTCCCCAACATAGATCCTGTCCAAGTTCTAAATCCCCCAAGTTGTATGGGATCAATTATATTTATACTGTTTAGGGCTGAGTGGCACATCGAAGGAGTATCATTGTCTCCATCTACAATCACTTCACTCTAGACCACTATAGTGATTTAATATGAGGCAATTTCTTGATTTGGAGAATCAAGGCTGCCCTACCTCAATTCAAGCACTCAGTACAGTTTTACAGCTTCAACCCAGATGCAGAAAGGAACTTCTCTCCACATACAGCTCCAAGGTCTTTCTATTAAACTAAAAAGACTTTAAGTCACTTTGAGCTCTCTTTGACCAATTGAATTTCTGAGTAGAGACATTGTCTCATAATATGATGATAATGTTTTGAGACATAGTGGAAATGTTATCCAGAGGCCTAGAGATTCACAGCACTGATTATGTGTCATGACGTTAATGTCAAATCTTAGTGCAGGTATGAATAGAAATTATCAAGATGATTGGTCCCCAACCTGTCCTTCACATCTTCAAATGCAATCATCATCTGTAAAATTGTGTCCATCAATCTTGTTGATCAAACTATCATAATTTCCATATTTTATCACTCTTTCCTCCAAAACATATCAAGAAAGAAACTTTTGATTACAATTAACAAATAGAAGCAATAAAACAAAATTCATGTTAAGCCAAGACTCCCCCCCTCCCGAAGTTTTCTAGTATCTACCAGTATTACTTTTTCTTGAAGTACAGAAGAGTGTGTAACAAATGATGTATGAAGACATATAAATACACTAGAGTTGACATTTTAATGGTACAGTTCTTCATTTCTCTAATTTGCAGCTTTTGCATTCTCATGGCAGATACTGAAAAATGATGTGTTTAGTAAAATGTTTTAGCATTTAAGGTTGTAATCCCAAAATTAACTAAAAGTTGGTGAAATAATGATGGGATGCTGAACTGGAAACAGAGTCAGAGCCACCCTAACTTAAAACTGAAACTGATTAACCTTCAGCACATATTGAAGCTACTTTCATATTTTGCTTTGTTAAAAGCAGACATAAAGAAACCTGCAAACCCCTTCAATATATGCTTCTTATTATTCAAATTATATTATTTGGTCAAAGAAGGTATATGACTTCTGAGGAAGCAATGGTTAGCTGAAGATAGCTCCATGGAGAGCAGAGCTAACAACCATGATAAAAAGAGGAGTTTCTTGAATGGATTGTGTTGTGAATTAATAAAAGTGCTCAAATAAAGATGATTAAAACCTTTAGAAAAGTGCAAGGTTCTGGCCCTGCACTTCTGATTGGCCGATAATAGCGACATCTGATTGGTCCATTCAGGAGAATCTGATTGGCTATTAGCGGGCCTCTTTCATTGGTTAAGGGAACTAACGCTTCCCGTTTCTTATTGGTTATTTGATCAGCAGCTTGCCTATAAAAAGGGCCATTGCTGCTGTAGTTTTTGCTCTGTTCCACAATGTTAAATAAAGAGTTGAAGTTCACTGTTCATCGTCTCATCTCCATTTCTTGCGCTCATGCGCAGAACTTAACACTGGTGACGAAGGTGGGATTTGGAGACGTCAGAGCTGACTGAGCACTACAAGAGCGCTAAACAGAGCACGTGGCTGAAGACGCACCAACGGCTGAACCATGTCTAGCAGCATCATACCACCCGCTCCATTCGACCCGGCACAAGAAGACTGGGACTCATATATGGACCGATTCCAGATGTTTCTGGAGACCAACAACTTGAAGGATGCCACTACCGGAAAGAAGCGAGCGGTATTCCTAACTCACTGTGGGCCGACCGTGTTTAAGATGGCCAAGGCACTAGCCAAACCAGCTGAGGTGAAGTCCATGGACTGGGACATCCTTGAGCCCCTTCTACGGGCCCACTATGCACCAACTGTAGCAATGCTTGTTCAAAGACATGAATTTTATCAGAGAGACCAGCGGAAGGGAGAAAGCATTGCAGATTTCGTTGCGGATCTCCAGAATTTGGGAAGCCTCTGCGGGTTTGCCAACCTTGAAGAGACCCTGAGAGACCGAATAGTTCTGGGATTAGATGCACCAGCGACACAAAGTAAGCTGATGGCGAAAGGCGACATTAGCCTTACAGATGCCATCGCTGATGCTACTGCAGCAGAAGCAACCAGGAAGTCAGCTGCATGAATGCACCGCACCCATGCCCTGCTCCGCCAACTCGCCAGCGAAATCTCACCTCACCTGGAAGGACAGGCAACGACAGCCCACCACAAGGACCTCGAATCATCATCAGAAAGTGATGAAGAAGAGGTCAACCGGCTCCAGTCTGAATGAGACCAACGCTATCAATGTAACCAGAGAGTGCAGTACCAATGCACTGGTTGTGGGGCAAACCACCCACGATCAGACTGCAAATTCCTCGACGCGCTCTGCCATGTGTGTGGGAAAAGAGGTCACATCGGAAGAGTCTGTAGAAGCAAGCAAGAATCCAACCCACCTCAGAAGTGGACCAACTACCGCCAGCCCACAGGAAGTCGTCCTGTGAATCAGGAATACTTAACCCACCAATGGAACAACCACTCGTACAGAAACAAACCACCAGCCCAGTCGACGAAAGGAGAAGAGGCACACCAAACCATTATGATTGGTCATGCCTCATCATTAGACGCCAAGAAGATCCGGGTGAAGGTCGCCATCGAAAACCAGCCCTGCATGATGGAAATCGATTCAGGATCGTCCCTCTCGATTGTTTCCTGGAAGACCCTTAAACAATCAATTGCCACCGTCCGGTGGCAAGACCTCAGATTCCAAAGAATCATAATTAAGGACTATCAGGGAAATTGAATTCCAGTCGTTGGATCCAGCAAAGTCCGTGTCTCATTTAAAAATCGTATTGCATCCCTACCACTAACCGTAGTCAACAGGGATCGGCCTAGTTTGTTAGGCCTCCAATGGTTCGCCCCACTTGTAATTGAAGTAGCCGGCATTCACCAAACCAACAGCAATGACTGGGAAGAGGCCATCGTCCGGGAGTTCCAGGATGTCTTTACAGATAAATTAGGCGAGTACAAGGGGACCCTGATATCATTTAACCTTAACCCCGAAGTAGGTCCCATCCGCCTTAAGCCTCGTCGAGTTCCATTTGCCCTTAAACCAAAGATTGACAAGAAGCTTGATAAATTAATAGCCCAGAGTGTGTTAGAACAAACCGACCACACTCCCTGGGAAACCCCAATTGTAACACCCATCAAGCCGGATGGATCATTAAGAATTTGTGGGGACTACTGAGCCACCCTGAATCACGCCCTTCAGCAGAACGCTTACCTGGTACCAGTGGTACAACACCTTCTCCATTCCCTCGGGGGTGGAAAAGTCTTCACTAAATTCGATTTAGCATAGGCATACCAACAACTGCCTGTAGATAAAAAAACAGCAGAGGCACAAACGATCGTTACGCACCGAGGTGCATTTAAGTGCAAGCGACTCCAATTTGGAGTTAGCGTGGCCCCAGAAATTTTTCAGAGCTTGATGGAGAGACTACTACAGGGTATAAAAGGGGTTGTACTTTATTTTGATGACGTTTTAATTGCTTCTCCAACTAGAGAAATACTAAGGGAGCGCCTGAGGTTAGTTCTCCAGAAATTTAAAGACTCTGGCCTTAAAGTAAAAAAAAATAAGTGTCAACTGTGTACGGATAAAGTAGAATTTTGGGGGTACTTAATCGATAAACAAGGCATTCACCCCACCGATAGCAAGCTAAGGGCAATCAAAAATGCTCCAAGGCCCAGAAATAAGACTGATCTCCAAGCTTTCCTGGGCCTTATCAATTTTTACAACGTGTTCCTGCCCCACAAAGCGACCGTAGCCAAGTCCCTACATCGTCTGTTGGACAAAAAGGCAACCTGGGTCTGGGGACACCGAGAGGAACACGCGTTCCGACAAGTAAAAAACTTATTGACTTCAGACGCTGTTTTGATGCAGTGTAATGAGACTTTGCCTTTAACGATTATATGTGATGCATCACCATTCGGAGTGGGTGCCATTTTGAGCCATGTGTTACCAAACGGTAGTGAAGCCCCTATTGCCTACTTTTCAAAAACACTATCAAAAGCTGAACATAACTATCGTCAAATAGATAAAGAGGCTCTTGCTGTTGTTCCTGCTGTTAAACGATTTCATGAATATATTTATGGGCGAGTTTTTACTATAGTCACTGACCACAAACCTTTGCTGGGGATTATAGCGGGGGACAAGCCAACCCCTTATATATTATCTCCCAGAATGACTCGCTGGTCGGAATTCTTGGCTGCATATAATTATAAGTTGCAACACTGCCCGTGAAGTGAATTGAATACTTTTCTTTTTTTGGATTTAGAAAAAAGGGAAAATAATTTCATATTTTAAAAAGAGAAAGAAAGAGGGAGATCAAAAGCAATTCAAATTAAAAATTGATATAGTTTGTAGGACCTCCATAAAAATGGAGCTCCCTACAGGCACACAACAACACTGCCGGTACTGTTTGCACGATAGCACATAATTGCCAGAAGGCAGCCTCAATAGGAAAGCTGAACTTCACATTGCATTGGCTGGATGCTCTCTGCAAAAGCCAGAAAGGTAACTTGGGTGCTACTGTAACTGAGCCCTAGAGCTAGCAAAGGAGCAGGCCAAGTAGTGCAAGCCTACAAATTGCAACAGTCGATCATGTGCCAGTACCATCTGCCGCTTGGCTTTAGGCAGGGGTGAGATGCTACTGGTTCAGCCCAGTTCTATAGAATCTATAGCTGCAAAGAGCAGCTGAGACTGAACCCATTCAGTGTTTGGCCCACCTGCCTGCCTGGGCTCTAGGCTGTCCTTTATTCCCTGCTTTTCCCTCCTCAGCTGCTTTGTGCAGCACAGCTGAGGTTGAAAAAGCAGGAAACAAGAAGATTTTCAAATGCTGCGCATCGGAGCGCAGTGCTTGTCAGCTATCCAGGCAGCACAGCTAATGATTTATTGCAAATGCTGCACACACGGTTGTCCCCAGTTCGGAGAAGCGGCAAATAGCTTCACTGGCTGGCCCCACCACACCCCGCCCACTCACTCCTTACCTGGCATGTGAGCCATCCAACTTGCCTGGTTTGGTAAGTTGCTATTTTTCCTTTTTTTCCCCTGACCATTACCTGTTCTACTCTGCCTGGAGATTTAGATTAGCTAGAAAGTAGGAAATCCTTGGATTTCTTGCTTTCTAACTAATTTAAAAGCAGAGCCTAACCTTCCTTAGGAATGAAGCTTTTCAGTGCAGACTCAAGTAGCCAATTGCAGATAGATAGATCTCTTAGTTAATCAGTGATTCTGTGAACAACTCATCTGCCTGCCTGCTTTGCCTGTTTTGAGGTAAAAGTTGCCCTTTGTTTATAAAAAATTCAATATTTACATACATGGTGTGTTGTGAGTTATAATATTTACATACAAGCCATGACCACCCAGTCACATGACCACCGAGCCATGCCCAGTCAGCAAGTCACACCCACCCAGTCCCATTACTAACAAGCCACACCCATAAATTAGGCCACATCCACAGAACCAGTTGTTAAGAACTTTGAATCCCACCCTTGGCTTTAGGCTCTTTTGAGTGTCTGAATAGCCAGGCCTTGAAGACCCAATGGGATTGGGGCAGGGGAAATAGGTGGGGGGGGCATTGCAGCATCTCTGCAATCAATTGTAAGAATGAACAACTTGAAACTGGATCATAAATAGCTTGGGGGGGGGGCAGACTGACATACCTTTGAATTGTTCCTTAGCAACTTTGAATGCTAAGCAACACCCCCAAAACTATTTATGACCCAGCTGAGGATTGTCTATATTATTTCTTTTTCGCTGCAATTTTTAATTTTTGTATATTTTTAGTTTGTATTAGTGTTTTTATCTTTGTATTTCTAAACTTTAATCCAAAATTATTAATTAAAACAAGTCAAAGAAAGCATACAAAGATGAACACGCTCTTTATTCACACAAAAATGCATCTATTATGGTCAAATACACACACAAAAACTTTAGGAGAAACTTCACTAACTATGAGACAAAATATATAAAATGTACATATTAATAGGAATAGGCTGAAAATATGCAGGATGTTTACACCAATTGTTCTGGAAATAAAACAGAATGGAGGATGGAAAAAAATAACAAACATAATAAAGGCAAAATTAACTGATTATTCATTTTCCTAGCTAAGTAGTGATTTTTCCTTTCAATATCTTGATACAAACTCTTCATTTGCTTGTTCAGTACATTGAGTCCTTATACTGGAATGCAATCCATTTATTTGAATTTAATTTCTGTCTCTCTCCTCTTCTATGCCCTCCCTCATCTTCTTCAGTCAATATTTTTCAGGTCGTTGTGTTTAAAAGTTCTTCTGCCTCTTTGTCCACCAATTTTAATTCCATTTGCTGAAATTGAATTTTATGTTGAAATTTCCTCCAGGTTTCCTTGGGTGGAATAAGAGGGTTTTTTTCTTGTACTTCATAAATTCCACAGAGACCATAGAGGAGTGTTTGGAAATCTTGATTGTATATTTTGTTTTAATGGTATAGTTCCAGAGATCTGCAGCTTTCCTCTTTTCCATTCTCTCGTCAAATCTCCAGAGGGATTCCTCATGAGGGCTCTTTCAGACTGATAAATGGAAGAAGTCAGAAGCTTTCAGTAATAAGGGAAAAGCCTCATTCAAAACAGTGTAAAGCAAATTTTGTAAGGCATTAAACTGACCATCTGCTTGGGATCAAAATGGCTCTGCTAGGTTGTTTTAAACTAGGGTGTAATTTAAAACATCACAGGCAGTTCTCTTCTTCCAAGAATTCCCAGTAAAAGACTTTCAAAAGTCTTATGAAAGACTTGTGCTGAAAATCCCTAGCTGCAAAATTCTTACCCTTTCTGCTAAAACTGTCTCCTTCTGCCCATCTCCATGAAAATAGAAAGGAATTTGGTTTGGATCATCCTCTCCAGAGCCCAGACATATAAATTTAATAATCCTTATGTCAGTCAAGAAACAAAGGGAACAGCTGTATAACCATGCAGACTTACATGTGAGTAAACTTTTTGTTGGACTATAGTTAAGGAGATTCTGCTTCAAATATGTTCTTATCCGTGGAAAGTCACTGTTGACTTGAGTTTTCTCAGTTCAACTCATACAGTGGATTGTTTTTGTGGAAAAAATTAGAGAAGTGGTGCTATGGATATTATCTTGAACCTGTGGAAGAAAAGTGACATATATATCTAACAAATAAATGTCAAAGAAGAAAGCAGAAAAAAATATGACTTTGGTAGGCTTAAGTTATCATACATAGCTAAACAATTACACAAGACCACGTTGATGAAGCCCAGATCCTGAAAAGGTTGCCAACCTTGATACAGTTTTCTTTATTTCAGAATCCACAACTCAGAGGCCTTTTAAAGGATAATGTTTATATATGCAACCATCAGTAAACAAATGTGAGAAAAGAAAGAAAATACTTGATATACAGTTTGAAACAACTCTGATTGATAAAGATCTCTCAAGAAAAGCAAAGAATAGCTGAGCAGTGTCAGCAATCCAGAGTTGAGTTATTGCAACAGTGTTGTAAAATTAATTAGATGATAACTATTTTCATCCCACCCTCCACTTAGAATGCTTGTGGATGTATTTGTGGAGCTTACAATGCCAGAAAGAGAAAGAGAGAGAGAGAGAGAGGTTCTCCCTCCCCTTCTTCTTGCTGTTTCCTGGTAACAAGGAGATGCCCCTTCATTAAAATGTCTTCTCTCCAAACATGTTATTACAGAAATATGACAGATCCAGAAGCCCTGTTTTAGAGTCCTCTTTACATTTAACAAGCTAGACTTGATGTAGTTTGCCTGTTTCTGTATCCATTCATGTGATGGCATTCTTGAATTTTAAATTAGAGAAGGGGTTGATGTCTTTTATGCTTATTAAAGACAGTCAACCCTTTGACTCTTTTTCACATTCCATTCTAACATACTATTAGTGCTCAATAGGGAATTCAGTGGTACTCAGGTGTGATTAGATTGCAAAAGCTGAACTCAGCCAAAGAACATACTCAAAACAGCTGCCGGCTAAGAAGTGACCCAAGAAAGACATGGGGTTATGGTTTGATGTGTTTATGTTACAAGGGATTTGAAAGGAAAGGCTTAGAAGTAAAGAACTAAGGGGGGAAAATGTACTTCAAGAATGCTACTGTTCTTTATCTTAAATGCTTGTTTGCTAAAAGCTGTTCTGATCACATTTTAAGTTTCCTTCTGAAACAAAGCAATGTCACCACTAAACAACAATGAAACATGAGCTCTCTCATAGCATTCAGTGAAAACATTTTAGTTCTCTTTTTTTTAGCAGTTTCAATATTATTTCACTGTTATTGTGACTCTTTTCTTAGAATTCCAACCACACATTTAGATTGATTATCATTATGTATATTTTATCTCTAAGGCAAAATGTAACTTAGTTGACTATATTATAGTTAGTCAGCTAAGTTACGTGAAAATGATGGCTCATCATTTGAATAGAAAAGTGATAAGAAGGCATGAAGTGGAATGATTTATATTAAAATTGTTTTCCAAAAGTATTAGAGAGACTTTGATAATCTAATTCAAGAAAGTCTGTGGCTATCTCTGAAAAATAGCTAATACATTTTCCTATGATTGCCTTTAAAAACAAAAATGAAACCATGCCCTTACCTGTGAAAGAACAGAAAATCTTTTTCTAGCTTAAGTGTTCTGACCACTGGATCTGAATTGGTTGCCAAGATACAAATGTGTACTCCATTGTATGAGTGACAGGAATTATTTTTCTATTTTCCTACAGAAACACATGGTAGAAATTTGCAAGTAGTCAGGGTTTCACCATGTGTTACTCTTGAGGCATTTTTAAAGGGTAAGA
The DNA here is from genome assembly GCA_004319985.1 of Emydocephalus ijimae. Taxonomy (NCBI): domain Eukaryota; kingdom Metazoa; phylum Chordata; class Lepidosauria; order Squamata; family Elapidae; genus Emydocephalus; species Emydocephalus ijimae. The sequence continues at coordinate 10,810 of BHEV01011708.1, forward strand.
TTTCACCATTTTTTAAAAAAAGTGAATTTGCCATATTAATTGGAATCCTCTATTCTCCTCTTCTGCCCTGCCTCATCCCATCCTGGCTCACCCCAATCTATTAACATTCATCCAGGCAATTTTTTTTTAGTGCACTCATTCATTTTTTATCTGACTTTATCCCAATTCAGTACAATCCCTTTCCCATTAATTCATTCAATTCAATGCCATTAAATAACAGTCTGTAGTTTAAGTAATTTCATTGTCTTGATTGATAAGTATAGATCTGTCTGATGAGTTTCAATACTCCATTAAATCATCACTGGCAAAGGATTTATGTTTGTCATTCGTGTATTACAGTCAAGATAGTACCCATGACATGGAAATAGTGATTCTCCTTGTCAAAAAATGCAACTTCATTGAGTTAGACCAAGGGTGTCAAACCGGCAGCCCGTGGGCTGGATGCCCATGCTCTGTGAAGGGAAAAAATATTGCAAAACATCACGTGATGTTTTACATCCATGAGTTAGATATTTGAATGTTACCTTGAAACCTGCCTATCCCCCAGTCTTCCCCTGCAAAAGAGATTTCTGCTGAGAATTTCATCTAACTTTCTCTTGCTGGATTTTTCTGAGTTTGTTTTATTGCTGGACTAACCAGTTGGTGTTGAAGTGATTTGCTCTTACACATCTTTCCCTTACTCTGAAGCTTCCTTGGTTGCCCACATTTCCCAGTCTGAAAGTGCCTCACAGAAAGATCCTTTATAATACCTCCCCTTTGGATTCAATTTATGTGTGGGATACCTGAGAGGCCGCAGATCTCTGGGTTCAGTGAAAAATAAGATATTTACTTTGTCAGTGCTTCCTTAGAATTAAATTAGTGAAACAATATCATGCCACACTGATTATGCATTGTATGTTTCTTCTTTGAAATAAATGTGAAAAGCAAATTCTCATTCTAGAGACTGAATGAAAACCTAAAAGAGAGAGGGAGGGGGAGGGGGAGGGGGAGGGAGGAACAGGTTTTCGGCATCTCACTATTTGTAAAAGAGTTAAGGAGTAGGATCAATTGTGACAAAGGTCTGCAGAGAAGCAACATGGGCCATTATGATGTAAAGGGTCAAGGCTATGGAGCAAAGAAAGAACTGAACCCCATTATCTGAGTATATGCCAAACATGCAGAAGATATTAAATTAATAATGGGTATCCAGATAGGAATGGAAAGAAGCTTTTTCAGTCAATATAGACTTTATAAAACCAGAGATCTATGTTTCAGTATGTTCTTCTGATCTGCTTTGATGTGGAACAGAAATATAAGAATAGGGACTATTTGGCAATAAGTGCAAGTAAGAGCAAGATGATTTCAAAGGGGAATTTTTATTTATCTTGCTTCCATTAAAATACAAACTACTGAAAAATAGCATTTTCATCCCGGCCCCCCTTCAGTGCAATAACATTATCTTTTTCTTTTTTAAAATACAGTATAAGCTTTGTACCAGGAATTTGAATTTTGACCAGGATGCATTTTTTTTTCACCTGTACTGTATGTGTGTGTATTTATTCATTGAGTAGAAATTTCTGCAGTTTTTATTCTACCAGTTTGCATCTTGGATGCTGAGATCTTTATTAAAGCCAGTATAGCTGGAAAGGCCAAGCCATTCAGTTTATTGACTGGTCATGAGTCTGCCTGACTTGGCTACAGATGGCCTGTCAAATCTATCAAGTCCTGATTGAAACAGATTACTGACTTGATGGAGCATTGGGATTAGGCCATCTTTCAGCAGGAGGTTCTGTAATCATGATGAGACACTATTGTTGCTGGAGAGCTCAAAAACCACAAACTGCACTGCGCTGCAAGGATCAACAAAAGCTTTCTATAATACAGCAGGGATTGAAAAACAATAGTGTTGGCTGCATGTCCATCTAAGTCCCCTGGAACACAAACAGGGGGAGGGAATGTAGGTTCAATGCATTCAGTGTATGCCAAAGAAGGCAGTCTGCTGTTTATTATAAGCATATTTAAGCTAGGGTTTGAAGGGCAAATCTTTCACTTAAAAGAAACAGAAAAAGAAACAGAAAAAAACCCTTTCTTTGAATGCATTTATATTCCAGTCCTCTCTTCAGTGTAGATGTGTAGAGGAAGCCATAAAAGATAAATCTGTACAATCTTCTTGATTTAAAAAAATGCTTTTGTAACAAGGAACTTGATAAAATAAAAAATAAAAAAATGAGATGGTTAGTTCTTGGCACCAAAGAAATCAGCTTTCTACTAAAATTTTCAGCAGTGTATGCATGTCTCAGGAGCTTTGCCTTTTAAACAGAGATGTCAGCTATATCCTTCTTTTAAAATATTTCCTTTTTTTTCTTTTGTGAACAAGGTGTGCCAACAAATATTTCTTTCTTAACTTTGACGTTCAGACTTCATTTAACCAAGGGAAACCTCACATTCATGAAGTTGATATTATATGGACTGCAAAAACTAGCTTTAGATTATTATTAGTATGGGCCTGAAGTCTAGTCCACACTTCACAATCACAACTATGACCAGCAACTCAGTCACTAAGCAATGCAATGTTAAACAAAACATCATTTGATGTGACAGACTTATGATCTCACTTCCTCCATGGTCGCTAAGAGAATCACCTGTGGTTAAGTAAGACATGACATGCTACTGTCAGCTGTCACTGACTCTTTGAGAAGACAGCTGTGAAGTGTATAAATAATGATCAATCACATTATAGTGGGACTCTGTATTAGTCATAAGTGTGAGGATTGGTCATAAAGTTACTTTTTCAGTGCCATAATAATTTTAAAGGCTCACAAGTAGGTCAGTTGTTAACTGAGGATTTCCTGTATTATGGTTCTCTTTTATTTGAAAGCTAGAAAACTCAGATTCTCTTTGATAATTCTTTTGATCGTAACCTTTTATTTAATGGTTAATTTTAATGTTTTTAATATTTTTATATTTATGCTTTCAGAGTATTATAGCTGCCCAGAATCACTTAGTTGGTTGAGACATGCAGCATATCAATTTAATAAATGAATAAATAGGGTTTTTTTCCCAACCATACTAAAAATGTATGTCTTAAATGAGTTCTCCATACACTGAATCTACTTTTTTTTTTGTATTTGCATATTTTGTTACAACAGGATCCATGAACATGTAGCTTTCAGTTTAAAAGTTTATAATAACAAACTATAACTGTTGATTTCACAGATTCCTATAAAATAATATGAACTCAAACATATTTGAATCTTGGAAAAGAGAATGGCTGATCTTTGAACACACAGATTATTGCATAAAGTCAGACACAGAAATATCTGAAGAGAAAACAATGGAAAATGGAAAATTACTACCTTTTCTGAAGATATCCATCCATTCATAATTCCTTAAGCCTGTAAATAATCAGAGATTGGTAATCACCATCTTTCCCTTGTTTCTTTCTCCCTCTCCACAATTCTAATGACGTGCATTATACTTTCTTTCCTATATGTACCTTTCATTTCAGTCCAAGCCTTTAATCCTCTTCTTTTTAGATAAAATGCCACAGCCATACCACAGTAGGTTAAGAATGATTGACAAGTGCATATAATTATGGTTTCACTATGAAAGTATGTTCTACCTTGAAAAAAAGAAGCTATGTCCTTTCTTCAGGATAAAAGGATCATATCAAATTGCTTCATTTCTTTTTGCAGAATAATATAAAAGACTTTTAAAATGAAGAATGCTTCCCTGAAGGCTGCTAAAAAAAAAATTTCTAACAGATAATACCACTACAATGAGAAAATCAAACAAGGCCAAAATTTATTTTATTTATTTATTTTGATTTGTCAATCACTTACAAGATAATAGGTATAAGTATATACATAGTTATGAATACATGAAATGGGTATATATAAGAAAAATAAAACAAACAATAGGACAGGGATGGTAGGCACATTGGTGCACTTATGCACGCCCCCTACAGACCTCTTAGGAAAGGGGTGAGGTCAATAGTAGACCGTCTAAGGTTAAAGTTTTGGGGGTTTGGGGAAGAAACCACAAAGTCAGGTAGAGTATTCCAGACGTTGACCACTCTGTTCCTGAAGTCGTATTTCCTGCAATCAAGTTTGGTGCAGTTAACCTTGAGTTTGTATCTATTGTGTGCTCTTGTATTGTTATGGTTGAAGCTGAAGTATTCATTGACAGGTAAGTCATTGTAATGTATGATTTTATATACCATACTTAGATCAGACTTAGATCCAAATATATATTTTAGGAACTGTTCCTTTCTTTAACCTCACTTATCACTTATTAGCCTGTAGAAAGCAAAAAATAAAAAGGGGCTGGTGTCATTTTATTACTTGATCCTCATTTCTTTCATTGTAATAATTCAAGTTTGATTTCTAATTTGTTCCTTTGGTTCCACTTTCACTTCATTCTTACTGAAACGCTTTGAAATGGGGAAATTGACAAACTTCATTAATGTCTGCGTAAGGAATAAATTGATGTTTCAACTCAAGAATAACAATTTCCATAAGCATAGGCATCCCTAAGAGGTAGCCAGAGGAAAAAACTATACAGCATGAAGTCATCATATGAAACCCGTGGTTTACGTTTTTGCATATGATGACAAGATACAAGTGCATAAAAGTCGGGCTCTTATCATTTTGTCATCATGATTTATAGAGAGTGCCTGCATTCATAAGTATACCTAATTTCTTTATATTTTCTTGTAGAAGAACACAAGAACCATGATAAATTAAACACAAGTTTCATTAATTCCAATAGTTATTTCCTCAATAACTATCTCATTATCTACCAATAGTTTCACAGAATCATAGGGTTGGAAAGGAACTTGAGGATCCAACCCATTTCTCAATGCAGGAATTCTCATACCTTTTGGGACAAGTGGCTTGCCAGTCTTTTCTTGAAAACATCTAGTGATGGGGCACCCATGACTTCAAGAGGCACAGCATATTATTGTTTAATATCTCTCAGTAGACATTATGTAGCCTTTTTGAGACCCTGGCCATGAAAAGAAAGGTCATAAATGTTTTAGATAGATTTAGTTAATTTGTTCATACCGTGACTTTCTAGAGAGTATTCAAAGAGGCTAAGACAAATTTAAAAAATAAATGTAAATAAACATAGAATATTAAAAGCACAGTTTATAATTTAAAATAGGTACTACTGAAATCTAACAAAGGCCTGGACAAAGAAATGCATCTTTACAGAATTTCTGAATGCTGGGAGACCAGGCCAAGTGCAACTCACAAAGGAGTGTATTTCATAGCTTTGGAACAAAGCAGGGCAAAGCCCTTTCCTTATAGCAGAAAGGCAGGCTACAGTAGCATCTTTAGAGGAGTTTCAACTTTAATTTGTTATGGAGGAAGAAATTCCTTGGAGAGTCTAACTCTACCACTATCTGAAAATTTAAAGGTCAATATTGATAGCTTTACTGTAATCAGTAAACAACTGACAACTGGTGTATATTTTTCAGTATATCACATTCCCTTCTATTCTTCTATCAATCTTTTTGGCAGTTTTGCCACAGATTTTGCATAGATTACAACTTTTTCATACTTTTCAATGACAGATTTCAGGAATCAAGACATCACCAAAGTGGGAACGACAATCACCAGTTACAAAAGCATTTCTCATTTTTTACAAAAGCATCCATCTTTTATTTATTTCTATGTTTAGGCATTTTACTTGGTGGTACAGGTCAAAACAACATATCAGAAATACCCAACAAAGTATGTTATAACTATATGACTCTCTGTGTATGCAATATATACAATACATACATACATTAATAGTAGTGGTGAATAGTGAGTAATAGAGTATGAGTGCTTGTGTATTGTCTAGGGAGCTGTATTGTTGACTCTTTTAAGACTCTTTGTGTCTTAAGCCCACCAAATTGGGTGTAGTTAAAAGAACCTATGACACAAAGCTACATTTATCACTACAAAGATTATTCTTTAGATTTTACCTTCTGAGAGACATTCAGTACACTATGGAGCACTTATAGCAGAGCTCTCAAAAATGTAAATTGTACTTCTTAATTAATTATTTTTAGCTGCAGAGGTGCACTCTATAAAGCCTTATAACATCAAAAAAGTTAATGGCAGCAAGAGGTGACTGTTGCTACTAGGATTGTCAAAATGGTAAATTATGCTTGAAAGTTTAGGGTTTTAGCTGTGACCTTCCTTTGTTAATGGTTCCAAGTCACCAACACTTGGCAAGGTATGTCCAGGAATTTAAATCTGCTTGGTTCCAACAATATTAATTATCTGGATATGTCAATGAGTAATAGGACATTTAGAAAATATAACTACTTTAGTTTTATTGTATTCCAGTATTTTATTCGAATATTCAGAGATCTGCAATGTGAAGCCTATTTGTGTAAACAATGATGCTTGGAAAGCAGCTCATCATTCAGCTTCCACCTTAAAAAGCATTCCTAAACTAAGCTTCTGCTCTTCAAAGAGTATCCCCCTCCAAAATACACTAAGCTCCGTCCCCGAGTCCAATCATTTACAAACATCAAAATTTTAGTTTCAGCTTGTTTTCTTTCATACTATCCATTATTAAATTTAGTCATTTCATTTTAAATGTAGGTTAATCCACCAAGGCAACTAAAATAATGTCAGTCTTATATTTCAACCAAAAGCGTCCAGAAACTCATGATAATCCAGATGCATCCAAACTTGTCTATAAATTATATTCTCAAGAAATGCCTATTATCATACAGTTCTCCTGAGTCAAGGGAAAATTTTTGAAGTGATTTCTTTGGGCAGAGAAAATATATCCTTCCCACAAGGAGTCATTAATCACCATCTTTTCCATAGGAACAATCCAGCCTCACTGATTTAAGTTGCCAGAATGGGCAAAAATCAAGTAAGTCCTCATCTCTCTACACAACCTGTCAACATCCTCAAGATCTATAAAATAGCAGAAAAAAGCAATTGCACATCTCAAAACTGGTGTCCAAGATGTATCCAATTACAAAGATTGATGTAAACTGTTCACAGTAAGCTACCAATTTTCCTAGCTCTTTTCTGCCAACAAGTTGGTAGAAGAGATGCCATTCAGTACAGAAAAGCAATGCCAGTCTATTCTGTTCAAACAGATTGCAGAGGGGAAAAAAATCATTATTTACTAGTTCCTCTAGGGCTAATTCTCATGAGCCATCAGAAGGCTCTTACCCCATATTTGATTTGAAGCAGCCAAAGTGTTCTTCTACATTCACTTTTGCTGATAACAGGGAAACTGTTAGGCTGTGAAATGGATACTACCGGGAAGACATAAAAATAGTACAAATCATTGACTACCATCAGTATAACACAAAATGCCTCATAAGAGTTTCTGATCAGAAACACCTGTGAAGTAGTAATACAGAATTCCTTGATCTGATATTTTCCTGTATAACCTCCTATGTTGCATTGGGATAATGAAAGGTCTTTGATGATGTTGAAGTTTGGCTGAAGACCAGATATATTGAAAAGCAAAAATAAAAATAAAACAAAATAGTTAGCAGAAACAGCGAACAACAAAACAACAAAATATTTTTTTCAAAAGATACTGTAACACAAGTTCTGAGAACACGGGACATTAAAAAAAAACAATGATGATATGAGAATTCAGCACAATTCCAGGGGTTTTCTCAGGCTGCTTTCAAAGATTGACTTTTTTTAATGATTTACGTTTGTTCTGATCACTGCCCTGAATTGGTATAATTCATCTATATAATGATCACAGCAATTTTACATCATGTAGATCAGGGCTGTCAAATTCACAGCCCATAGATCGGATGCATCTTGTGCTGGCCATGCCCATGCCTGGTTTAGCAGAAGGGGGGAAAGTTCTGATACATAACATGATGACAATGTGACAATGTAAGTTTGACACCCCTGATGTAGATCCACCGAAGTAACACAGCAACCACTGGATAAAATCATGAACAAATACTTCTGGGATTTTGTTAAAGTGCTATCATTCATCATTAGGCATATGTTTTGTAAAGTTGGACTGCCAGCATCTTCGAAATTAGGTTGAAAAATTCTAGTACAAAACAGGGAGAGTCAATATCATGAGTGTGACTTGAACTCATCTCCATCTATGGGGTGCAGTATAGACTAGTCTCCTTATAGTGAACCTGGGCAACATGACTTTGTCCTTCAGCTGAATAGTCTACATCTGTCTGGTGAACCTCACAAGGATTTCCCAGCAAGAAGAAGCAACATGAATACTGTTATGACATAACATAATACATACAATATGTTGTATTCTGTTATGCTGTATGAAATAAATAAATAAATAAATAAATAAATAAACAAATAAACAAACAAACAAACAAACAAACAAACAAACCTCTACTTATTCTGATATGGTTCAATTTAAGTGAGTTTCATATTTCCCTTTGTCTAATGATGCATTTAATGTAGTATTATCAACTCAACAACACTCTATGGAGGTTACAATTTATTCTAGATTTGTAGACTTCAATTTCAAGAAATAGCACCAGAATGGCCAAGCTGTCTGGGAAGTTGTCACAAAGAGGAAAGTACCCGGGTTGGGAAACATATTTCCAAAATTTACACTGATACTCATCATTTGATGAAAGTGTAAAGAGGCAGCTTGCATTGGTGAATAAGTCATCATAAGCATTACAGATCAATCTGAGAAAATATTTTCAAAAGAAACCAGCTGTAATTGACTGGATAAAAAATGATGGCTGTGCATGAATGCAGCACCAATCTGTCTGTCAATCAATATATGTTGTAGTCTGACATAAGTGGTATACATATCTATTTTAGATGAAAAAGGAAATCTCCCAGAAAAATCAAATGTGAAAAGAAAGAACTGGCTTAACATGATCACTAAATTATTTGAAAAGAATTCCTGTTGAAGTAGCTTGAAAATATTTTCAGAAAACAAATTGTTTAGAAATTTAGAAATGGTTTATTCAATATCTTTACAGAAAATGCAATTACCAATTAACGAGGGAAGATTTGGTTTTCCAAATATGGAGCTATATCTTCAAGCTTAAATATTGTCAAGTATTAAATATTGGAAGCCAACAATTGGTGTTAATTTTCTTATTTGGGTAGGTTTGCAGTATACAAATATAGCACCCTTGGTCAAATAGACAATATTACTGCCTAAATACAATAAAACTCTCTGGAAACAATTATAATAGTTAGAAATCTATGGAATGGAATGTCTCATGAAAACAGATTTGATCCTTTTTCCCATGCTCAGTTGATTTTATGAGAAAATCCAACATGAAAAAATGGGGAAAATATGGTAATATGGAAACATTGATGAAAGCAGGAATGTTGACGTTGGACCAATTAATAGATGATGAGGATAAATTTTTAACATATGCTGTGCTGTGAGATAAATATCATCCATCAGACATAACTCAGCAGCAATATTTACAGCTACAACAGATGTTAACATCTTCAGCTTCTGAGACTTCTAGTGTTTAGGACCTGAGTTACTAGAACAACTGGCTAAATTTTTTAAAACTAAAAAATCCTGTTGGTTTTGATAGATAGTTATTACCAATAAATCAATTTAAAATTCAGAAGTTAAGAAGTGAGTTGAAAAATAATTAGAAGTTTGTTATTATCATTGGGAAAGTGTTGTAATTTCTAAAGCAAAAATGTCAATTGATGATATTTACAATAACAAATAATATTTAAAACATATTGGAGTATAGTACACCTGAATAGAAAAGTATTGTTTAGACTCTAGACAGCATTTCTTTAAAACACATGTTTTAACTAAGTTCTTTACTTTCTAAGTTGATGATATAGATGAAATGGAAATAGATCCATAGATTGACACTTAGATAATATTTGCATTATATAATTATGTACAGAATTCAAACGGTACTGTAAAATCATACCTAATATTTTGTTTTTGTATTAATAATTAAAAATTGTTGAAGTATTTGTTATTACATTTGGTAATGTAAGTATTTCTTTTTCTGTTCATTAGAAAACAATAGAAATTATTAAAAACATGATCACTAAATTAGACAATTGTTAATTTTTCCATTATTGGAAAGCCCAGTTTTCTAATTCATTCTAATAATTTGTTCCATTTGTTCTTTTAAAATATTTTGGACATGTAGTTCCTTCTCTTAGAGATTTTTAAAACATTCTGTTAAACAATTTTCACATGTGTTCTTTGTCATATTTTAGCATATTATCCAATACACCATTTTTAAGAAATGGAAACAAGTTAAACTGCAGTTCATATGCCTCAGAACTAAGTAATAATCCCATGGTAATCTCTTTCACAAACTTGACTTCTTTTATTAAAGCTCCAGTATATCTGTCAGAATTTCTTATATGGTGTCACAAAGCTATCATCTTGAGAAAAGTTTAATCTTTTCCTAAAATATCACAATGTCAGACGGTGGATATTTATTGTGACTGTGGAAAATCTAGCATGATTACTATGTTAAAAAAGGAAAAAAGAAATCCATGTGTTCATTTCAGAACAGGCCTCAAAAATATTCAAATAGTCTGCTTATCCCAAAAACATTTTTTTTGTAAGAAGAACAATGAAGCAACAGGAAAAATAATTTCTTTCCAGGCAGAAATAAAGCTGCAGAATTTTCTGTTCATAAATCTCCTTGGTGTTTACATTGTTTTATTGTTGTTAACCTAAAATTAGATTTTCATGTTACTGTAGAGTTTCTGCATCACATTGTGCTAAATGAAAAGAAATATAAACAAAGGGTGTAATATAAAATAGAGGAACTTTTAATATTTAAATTCTGCAAACTGCACACATTTTTAACTGAAATAAGTGCATGTGCTTGTGTATGTATGTGTGTGTACATTCATATATTTCTGCATACGTACACGCCTTCTGCAGTTTTCATCACAAGATTTCTATCGCCTGCCTTCTAGGACTGAGGGAAAGAGATTGGCCCAAGGTCACTGAATTGGCTTAATTCTTAAATCTAAAACTCAGTTCCCAGTTTCTAGCCTGGTGCCTTAATCTCTACAGTACACCAGATAAGGCTGAGATTTTGTTAAAAGAATTAAGCATTTTTCAAATTAAAATATTTGGAGTCTTCAAGAGATTTTGTTAAAAGAATTAAGCATTTTTCAAATTAAAATATTTGGAGTCTTCAAATATGCTCAGATTAATACTTTGCATTCATTGTTATCAATCTAAATATAGTAGATTAGCTGTAAGGATTCTCTCAATAGCCTCATTTCTGCTATCCCAACCCTCCCCTTAATATACACATGCATACTGTATTGGTTGGAAACATGTGGAAGTGGCTTCCATCCTGCAGTTGATAGACAATTTGTTTTATGAAACTGCTATGTATTTTATAAAAATGTATTTTCTTCTCTTTAAAAAAGGGGAGTTGGCAAAATTGTTCATAATATTTATCGATTCAAACAGTTGAATTGAAACAACTGATCATTCAATCAATTCAAAATAAAATAAACAATAAAATAAACTGGAAGATAAGACAGAATCGAAAAAAAAGATTTAAAATATAGCAACAGAATGAATACATTATTAAAAGTATTCATAAAAAGAAATGCTATTTTTCTTTTTCAATTCTATCTATGCTTCATTAAGTGTCTAATTGCTCATTCCCATGAAATATTCCTATTTCTCGGGGCCTCTCATGCCTTTAGTTTCATTAGCTTTAACTTTACATGCTGCTTATCTTCCAGAAGGTCAATGTGGCATATATAATGTCTTCTCTTGATGATTTTGACCAAATGGTATTATCACTGACAATGAAAACCCTTGTGGAAATCATCAAGATATTAGTTTGTTTTTACTATCATTATATGTCTATATCATACTGCCATAGGAATCATAGGAAAACTTTGTTATGAACTAATAAAACGCTTAAATAAAGTTTTATCAAAGCTTAAAGAAAAAGCAGGGTTCTAATCCTGCACTTCTGATTGGCCGATAATAACAATATCGGATTGGTCCATTCAGCAGAATCTGATTGGCTGTTAATGAGCCACTCTCATTGGTTCAAGGGGTTAACACTCCATGTTTCTCATTGGTTACTAGATCAGCAGCCAGCCCTCTAAAAGGGCTGCTGCTGCCCTAGGTTTTTGCTCTGTTCAGAATGTTTAATAAAGAGTTGAAGTTCACTGTTCACTGCCTTGTCTCCGTTCCTTGCACCCATGCGCAGAACTAAACACTGGCGACAAGTATGGGATGCGGAGACGTCAGAGCTGACTGAACACTACAGAGCACCAAACAGAGCACGTGGCTGAAGGCGCATCGACAGCGGAAACCATGTCCGGCGGCGCCATACCACCCGCTCCATTTGACCCGGCACAAGAAGACTGGGACTTGTACATGGACCGGTTCCAGATGTTTCTGGAGACCAACAACTTGAAGGATCGCACTATGGGAAAAAAGCGAGCAGTATTCCTGGCCCACTGCAGACCTGCCGTGTTTAAGATGGCCAAGGCACTGGCGAAACCGGCTGAGGTGAAATCCATGGACTGGGACATCCTCGAGCCCCTCCTACAGGCCCACTATGCACCTACCATACCAATGCTTGTCTGAAGACATGAATTTGACCAGAGAGACCAGCGGAATGAAGAGAGCATTGCAGATTTCATCGCAGATCTCCGGAACCTGGGAGGCCTCTGTGAGTTCGCCGACCTCGAAGAAGCTCTGAGAGACCGAATAATTCTGGGATTAGATGCACCACATGTGCAAAGTAAGCTGATGGCAAAAGGCGACATCAGCCTTGCAGATGCCATTGCTGACGCTACTGCAGCAGAAGCAACCATGAAGTCGGCTGCTCGAATGCGCCGCACCAACGCACCACTCTGCCAACTCGCCAGCGAAACCTCACTTTGCCTAGAGAGACACACAATGGTAACCCACCACAAGGAACTCGAATCGTCATCAGAAAGTGATGAGGAGGAGGTAAACTGACTCCAGTCTGAACTTCACCAAAGCCACCAGCGGAATCAAAGACTACAGCACCAATGCGCAGGTTGTGGGGCAAGCCACCCGCGATCAGACTGCAAATTCCTTGACGCGCTCTGCAACTTTTGTGGGAAAAGAGGCCACATCGGAAAGGTCTGTAGAAGCAAGCAAGGATCCAGCCCACTTCAGAGGGGAACCAACTACCGCCAAACCACAGGGAATCGTCCTGTGAGTCGGGAACATTTGAACCACCAATGGAACAACCACTCCCACAGAAATAAACCACTGGCCAATTCAACGAAATGAGAAGAGGCACACCAAACCATTACAATTGGTCACGCCTCATCACTAGATGCAAAGAAGATTCGAGTGAAGGTCACCATCGAAAACCAGCCCTGCATGATGGAAGTCAATTCAGGATCGTCCCTCTCGATGGTTTCCTGGAAGACCCTTAAACAATTAATCCCTGCCATCCGGCTGCAAGACATCAGAACCCAAAGAATCATACTCAAGGATTATCAAGGGAACTGAATTCCGGTCGTTGGATCCAGCCTAGTCCAGGTCTCATTCAAAAATCGTACTGCATCTTTACCATTGACCATCGTCGACTGTGAGCGGCCTAGCTTATGAGGCCTTCAATGGTTCGCCCCACTCAGGATCGAGGTAGCCGGCATTTACCAAACCAGAAACGATGACTGGGAGGAGGCCTTCAACCAGGAATTCCAGGACGTCTTTGCAGACAAATTAGGCAAGTACAAGGGGACCCCGATATCATTTAACCTTAACCCTGAAGTAGCCCCCATCCGCCTTAAACCTCGTCGGGTACCTTTTGCCCTTAAACCAAAGATTGACGAGCAGCTTGATAAATTAATAGCCCAGGGTGTTTTAGAACCAACAGACCACGCTCGTTGGGAAACCCCAATCGTAACACCCATCAAACCAGATGGATCGTTAAGGATTTGTGGGGACTACCGAGCCACCCTGAATCACACCCTTCAATAGAACGCTTACCCGGTGCTGGTGGGACAACACCTTCTCCATTCCCTGGGGGACAGAAAAGTCTTCGCTAAATTGGATTTAGCACAGGCGTACCAACAACTGCCTGTGGATAAAAAAACAGCAGAGGCACAAACGATCGTTACGCACCGAGGCGTCTTTAAGTGTAACCGACTCCAATTTGGAGTTCGCGTAGCCCCAGGGATTTTTCAAAGTTTGATGGAGAGACTCTTGCAGGGGATCAAAGGGGTCGTACCATACTTTGATGACGTTTTAATTGCTGCCTCGAATAAAAAAATACTAGAAGAGCATCTTAAATCCAGAAATTTAAAGACTCCAGTCTTAAGGTTAAAAAAAATAAATGTCAACTTTGTACAGATAAAGTAGAGTTCCTGGGGTACCTAATCGATAAACAAGGCATTCACAGCCTTGGGGACATTGAAGATAAAATAAACAAAATACACCTTCTCCAACACATCACTCTGCACAGTGTCACCAACAAGACTCCAGCTGAACTATTGATGGGACGTAAACTCTGTTCCCACCTTGACTGGCTTCACCCGTCTTATGAGCCAGAGAAACCCTGTGGATCTAGTGGAAAATGCCACGAGTTCAAGATAGACGACTTAGTTTTCGCCAGAAACCTTTCCGGCAAACCGTTGTGGGTCGAGGCAACCGTAATTCAAGCCACCGGACCCAGGTCGTACCGTGTGAAAACCTGCGATGGAAAAATATGGAAACGCCATATAGATCAGCTTCGCTCGAGGCTACAACCCAGTTTCCACGACTCCGGTAACCCCCAAACTGAAGGGGGAGGGGATGTCGAAGAAACCGAATTTGAGATGGTGGAAAGCAGGAGAGAAAGAAGTTAGCAATCAGGCGTGACAAATGAAGAAGAATCAGGGAGTGGAGTGTCCTCACCACAGAGGAACACCTCAACAGAAGCAAGCCCGCAAAGATCGGAGGACAACAACGAGAACATTAGCGGCACCGAATCATCCAATGAGGATACGGAACCACTGGTACCTGACTTGCCCAAAAACGCCCCGCCAAAACCGGATTACAGACAGGAACCGTTGGTACAGCGTAAATCTAATAGACAGTCAAAACAACCTTCATACCTCAGGGATTACGTCACCGCACCCCTTAAACGGAACCCGGGGGGAAGGGGTGTTATGAACTAATAAAACGCTTAAATAAAGTTTTATCAAACCTTTAGGAATAGCAGGGTTCTAATCCTGCACTTCTGATTGGCCGATAAGAGCGATATCGGATCGGTCCGTTCAGGAGAATCTGATTGGCTGTTAACAAGCCACTCTCATTGGTTCAAGGGGTTAACACTCCACGTTTCTCATTGGTTACTAGATCAGCAGCCTGTCCTATAAAAGGGCTGCTGCTGCCCTAGGTTTTTCCTCTGTTCAGAATGTTTAATAAAGAGTTGAAGTTCACTGTTCACTGTTCACTGCCTCGTCTCCGTTCCTTGCACCCATGCGCAGAACTTAACAAACTTGGCTTTGAAGGTTGTCATACAAATTGAGTAAACAATAAACAAGCAAATAAATTATTTAATACAGATAGTGAACAATGTCACTCTGAAAGAATACTATCAAAAGAACTTCAAGTGAAACCTTTTAAAATGAAATGGCCTTGCCAGTTGGGAAGTTTAATTCCACTCAGGAGGAGGGTAGTACTGTACATGTCATATCCATGAATCCCTTACCACACAAAGGGCATATTGGCAGCACATTATTTCATAGCTAAAATGAGGAATGTGTGCCTGGGTTGCTGTTTCATGAACCTTTGATTTTATGTGGGTATTGATATGACCTTCACATTTCTAAGTGTCAACCTCTTAGGTACTGTGGCATTCAGTGGGATTATTCAAAACTCCTTTGTGTCTTAATTACTTAAAGAGTGAATATACTAAATACCATTGAAAACTTAAGCTTTCTATTAGCTTTGAAGATTTAATTTATTAGTGGAAAAGTTCAGCAGTCAGGGATTTTTTTTCCACTGTTTTAATTTTTAGGAATTATTCCTGGCAGCAGGCTTCAAAACCTGATATTTACATTTGATTTTGGCTTCAAAGGGCAGGAACAGCACTGTCTAGACTTATTGTACTTTGATACCTAGTTGCTATAGCAACATATGTAAATTATTAATCTTCATATGTGAAATAGGTCCAAAAGCAAAGATTACTTTTATATTAGACTAGCAGATTGCTTTAAATATATCCTAGTGGTGAAAATCTATATTCTGAAATCAACTTCCCCACTTTGATAAACAATATGGCTCTAAGAATTTAGAAACTGTGATCCCAAATGAAATTAATTATAAACCAGAATTAATAACAGAATCATATGTGATTTTTAAATGTCCAATGTTCAAGAAATATATTCTTTAAGTTGTAGTGATACTCCTAAATATTGTCAAAGATTCTGGACCACTTTCTCAGAAGGATTCTCATGATGTTTTTCATTGTTTTTCATTTTTTAAAATTTCCTTATTTTGTCCTCTCAACAAGGGTTTGAGATAGAAATTAGACATATTTCATCAACTGAAAATCATAGCTAAAAGAACTTTCTGTTCTGGTTCTTCTCATTCAGTATTGTGTAATATGTTCATAATTTCATTTTTTATTTATTTATTTATTTGTCAAACAATTATTAGATAACAGGTATAAGTATAAACATGGTTATAAATACATGAAATGGATACAAATAAGAAAAAAAAAGAAACAATAGGACAGGGACGCCCCCTATTATGAGTAAGATTTCCATTAAATGGGGA
The DNA here is from genome assembly GCA_004319985.1 of Emydocephalus ijimae. Lineage (NCBI taxonomy): Eukaryota > Metazoa > Chordata > Lepidosauria > Squamata > Elapidae > Emydocephalus > Emydocephalus ijimae. The sequence goes on from BHEV01011708.1 coordinate 27,511, forward strand.
AAACTATAAAGCATAATGTAAACGGAAGTATCATTCTGTGACAGCAAAGCCTTCTACTCAGAAAGAAAACCTATTTCACAATATTCCTGAAATATTCCTAATACATGAAAAAGAAAATCTAATTCAGCATTCATAAGTGCCTTTAAGAATCAAAATGTACTCACTAGTACACATTTTATTATGGTCAAATTGGTTTCTTTCTCTTGCCTTTGACCATAGATATTCTTTTTGCATTTAAAAGTGGGAGTTTATCCTACATCCTGTATGTTCAGGGTAGGAAGGGTACCAAGAGTTTCCTAGGGACATCTATGAGAATGGGGAGAAATCAAGAGTTAAGATGGATACCCAAACTCTTTGTTTGTATGTAAAAAGGGCTATGGCCTCAAACATATTGAAACCAGTCTCTTGATTTCCCTCCATTCTTCACTTTCTGCCCAATTTATAAACTTAATATGCAAACTAAACAAAAAAAAATAGAGAATCCAGATAATGTTCTTCAAATGTAATAGTTAAATATACTAAAGTCTGCTTCAAGTCTTTTTCTTTAATATTCTGTGTGCTTACCTTTCCATAGACTTACTGCTTTAAAAGAGATTAATCATCATCTGAACAGTTAGATTAAGCAGACAGATTCTGTTTTAAACACTAACAGAATGTTAAACTGAAATGATAATGGGAACAAGGAGATCAGTTTTATACAATAAATTATGGAGGAAGAATAAAGCAAAAATTAGTGGCAAACTACAGGATGAACAATGAGCAGTTCCCATTGTCATTTTTTTTTTCCTTTTGTGGAGAAAGCCTATGATTGTTTAATCCAAATAGGGACCAATCTATACAGGGAACAACTTTTATTCATGATCTTTCTATAGAAAATGTTGCATACAGCCTAAGCAGAAATGTTTTGAAATTGTCAGTATCTGGTCAACTCCTTGAGAAAAACAAACTACTTGTCTATTAATATAAACCTTAAACTTTAAATCTATTATTTATTTATTTATTTATTTATTTATTTATTTATTTATTTATTTATTTATTTATTTATTTATTTATTTATTTATTTATTTATTTATTTATTTATTTATTTATTTATTTATTTATTTATTTATTTATTTATTTATTTATTTATTTATTTATTTATTTATTTATTTATTTATTTATTTATTTATTTATTTATTTATTTATTTATTATTTACTATTAAGGTTTTGATATTTCAGATCAAATCAAAACTGAGCACAGATGTGTGTTGGGGAACAGTTAAAACTCTTAAATAGAAAGGGTTTGATGAACTTTGTTAAGTGAGGAAAAGAAAAATCAATGCCATTTTTGTAGTGTATGTATGTTAGGTATGTGCATGCATGTACTATGAAACATAAAACAATTGCCACTAAGAATTGATAAACAGAATTGTATTTCAATGTTTAAAAATATCTGATCCTTTTTCCTCCAGGACAATGAATCATCCAAAATGTTGCCCCAGGCCAGGACAAAAGTAATGTCATACTTCAGGCCTGTACTCTATTTACAGAGCCATTGCTCTTTATAAACAGGTCTGTTTAACAAGTTCTGTATTAAATTCAGATGTCAGAAACAAATATTAAACAATAAGAATGAACATTCTGCTTGGGGATATCTTTTCAAAGCAGTGTCATGCATATCTAAGCTTAATTCTATGATGCTTACTAACAGTGAAAAATACAGAAGAAAATGCTTAGAAACAGAAATTACGTTATGAATACGAATGCACAAAACATAGTATTGCCCCATCAATTACACTTAATTTCTTGAAAAATACATATGATAAATATGAATGGGGCAAAGAGACAAATTAATATGGCTGGAAAACCTTTATTTTCCTTTGTTTGCCTAATTTTTAATACAGATCCTCCTAATTTGCCATCCTATGCTGATGCATATGTGCTGATTTAACAGCGCTTCGAGTTTTGAAGCATATGGCAAGATGTTTCTCTAAATCTAACCAATTAAACCTCTGGATATTTATGCGTTAGATGTTTTCAGACTTTGAAGCAATGGGGATTTATACAACCTAATCATTCAGATCAAGAACCTTTTCAGCAATGTTATTGTTTATTGTTTAATCACATTCCTTATTATAGGGATAAGGTCTACTGGCACACTAATAAGTCTACAGTTGATCACTGGCACACTGAAATCCACAAGCGGGCTATTAAACCAATGGGGAAAAATCTGTTTCTAAGTATGAAACATAAAATAATTAAAATGACTCATAGAGTTGGATACTGGCTGAACAAGATACTTAAATATGTAACAGGAATATTGCAAATCACTAACACCAGCACAACAAAGTTGACATAAGAAATGAAGTGGGGAGGGGATATCTCTGGGGAAATGCTTATAAATGTTTGTTGACTGTCTCATAATAGCAATAATGACCTTGAAATTGAGCATATCCTGAGGTTTAAGAAGCAGCTGGGGTGAATGGTCCCTTGGATACACTTCAGGGCATCAATCCCTACTCCCTGATCATTAATCTTTTTTAATGCCATGTATCTTGAACATTTATGCCTTACATGTGGAAAAGATTTCAACTCTGAACATATGATTATAAAGCGTTATAATTTTTAGGCAGGATTTATACAAGCATAAGAGAGGAAGACAGTGAATGAACTCACTGGTGTATGTGCTTTATGGAAAAATGTATTAATGTGAGAGTCTGCAGGGTGGAATTTAGATTCTTAGCTTTAAGAAACAAATGAGCTCAATAGGCTTTATAGTTGTTTAATATAAAGTGTAGAGGGATCCAGGGTTAATTTCCTTTTTTAAGAGTAAATTCAACTAAAGTCAGTCCAAATCAAAGAAGTCCATGCTGGGGAAGCTGAAATCTAGTGCAGAAAGTCCTTAAACAACAACATCATCTATTTCTTCAGTATTGTACCTTCATTTTTTTAATATGGCTATTAAATGTGATAATGCTACCATGAACACTGTTTATAATTCCTGGTGTTTTCTCTCATTCTTGGAACTATTTTCTAGCCGATAACAAACATCCTTAATTATATTCTGTAGAACCTTTTAGCTGAACAGATAGTAGACTGGAATTGCTTTTTTTCCTGGACACCACTCTGTCATCTTAAATCCTATAATTATTTGGCAGCTGTTAAGATTTTCCCCCTTTCTGTCTCCACCCCTAAAAAGAGAGTTTTTGTTCATTGAATATAATTTGCAGTCATTCTGAAAAATCCCAGTGTATCCAAATAAAGATGGAATTAAATGCTGTGATGGTAAATCTAACAGAGAGGTACAAGAGGGGCATGCTATATCATATGAACACTGTGTGGCTCATCATAAGTCATCTACATATTTTTGCAGCCTTCCCTCAGATCACATATTTAAAACTGCTAAAATAGAGGTATAAACAATATATAAATTAATATTGTGCTTCTGGCATCACTTCTTTGGGTTCTGTGCATTAATTTTCACACAGAACCAATGCAATAAAACTACTTTTGGTGGACTTCATCCCTGAAATTTCTGAGAACACTATGTCCTGGATCTTATGCAACAAAGGAGGAGAAAGCAAACAAGCTTTCTCCTGCAACATTCATATGTTTTTCTTAATGTGAGATGACAGTACTTTGAGAAAGTATATTCCAGGTCATCATTGCCTCTTTGAACCTGGATTCTCACTCTCTCAAAATTCTTCCACATTATTCTTCTCTTCAATCTGCTAAACCTAAACCTAATTTAAAATGAACTTATGATCTACCTAAGCTGCTTTATGTGTTTTCAGATAATTTCATATTGTAAACATGGATCTGTTTATGCAAATGGGAATCTAGAACTTGTACAGCCCTCCTGAGTCAATAAGTGTTTGCCCTCCCTTGAAAACAGCTGCCTATGGAGAATTGCTTGCTACTTACTGAGTGACTTATTCTATATCCTCCTTTTCCCCAAAATAAAATAATATACATTGTCAGAATTTTGACGTTTTCTGATTTTACAATTAAGTGAAATCTCTGTCTTCCAAGTTGCTGGGATGCCAGCAATTCTGAATTTGCTCTCTTATTGCTCAACCGTGGCAACTTTAAGAGGTATAGGTTTCAATTCTCAGAGCCACTATACTTAATTGCTAAAGTTGAGAAAAAGTATTCTATTTTGTTACTATGATATAGTCCCACAAGCAGGGGAGAGGCAGGAGTTAGCCAACAAACTCCTACAGTTAGAGTACAAGCCAATGACACAATATATTGCTTTTTCTGAACTTATCTGCCCTCAAATGTAAGCTACTGTTTAGCACAAGGGTCTTCAAACTTTGCAAGTTTAAGACTTGTGGACTTCAACTCCTAGAATTCTTGAGCTAACATGACTGAAGGAGGACTTCTGGGATTTGAAGTCCACAAGTCTTAAAGCTGTGAAGTTTGAAGACCCCTGGTTTAGTAGTACAAGAATTGTTTTTGAAAAATCAAGAATTATCTGAAAGTTAATAGTATGTCTGGATTCAAATACAATTATGCTAAACACACAGAGACACAAACTAAGGCTAAATTTCATTGTTCAATTATTAGATACAGTTGTGTGAGAGAAGATCAGAGTTGACAAAGTGAAGGGCTGATTGATTTTTCCCACCTGCAGAAGCTGCAGAAAAAGCAATTCATTTGCCCAAGTTCAATCATCTTCATTCCTGATTAAATGCAATCAACGGCATTGCCTGGCAATCTGTTCTAATGTAATAATCATATCAGGGGATCACTGCTAATAACATTCTATATTAAACACTATCAGAAATGAAGGTTAAAAGTTGTAAGTTGAAGAAAAAATAAGCATAAGAATTTTCAAGAAATGACATGTACTGTAAAATCACTGTGAGGAATTATTTGGTGGCTGCCTGGCTCACCTCTAATTTAACTGAGACTTGCAAAAGAACTACGTAGTAAAATAATGAAACATTATCCTATTAATTATGAGAAAGATTAGTTAGTACTAGTCAGTCTATCAAGACAGCTTCATTAAAAATGAATTTTTAAAAATGGCACAATCCAGTTTAATTTAATTTATTTCACTTAGGCATCACCTGACGCCCTAAATGACTCTGGATAACTCATAACACAACAGAATAAGTTATAGTATAAATAGGGGGGAGGAGAATAGCCTAAGATAAATAGGACACAAATCTTGCCAAAAGAACGGGAAACATATATAGAACCACACCAGTGATGGTATTCAGCTGGTTCGCAACAGATCAGGCGAACCAGTAGCAAGAATTTGGCATGGGTCACTGAACTGGAAGTAAGATCTGGCTGGCCATGCCCCCACCACCCGGTCGCCCTCCTGCCCGATGCTCGCTTACTCCGCCCACCCGCCTGTCTGAAATTCGCCTAAGGTATGTATTTCTTTTTTCCCCTCCCGATAATCAGCTGTAGATAAGATCAGCTGTGCCGGGATTCCCCTTGCTGAGGCCCAGGGAGGCAAAAAATGGAGGGAGGAGCTCAGCCCCTCCCCCTCCATTTTTTGCCTTCCAGAACCCCAGAGGAGCCTTAGGGAAGCAAAAACACTCCCCCCCCAGAGGCTCCTCTGTGGCTAAGAAGCTCCCCAAAATGGGTGGGGGCTGCAAAAAAAAGCCATGTCCACCCAGTCGCATGGCCACGCCCACCAAGCCATGCCCACAGAACTGGTAGTAAAAGTTTTTGAATACCACCACTGACCCACACAAAGGGGCAATCCTATCAACCCAACTATGGCCTAAATAACCCATACCTTTAAGGCCTTCTGGAATGCTGTCCAATATGAACCACCAAATCGCAAGGGAAACTTATTCCAAAGTGCAGGCAGGGCAACAAAAAAAATGAACTTTCTGGATCCCAAAAGACGACATTGGTTTATTGAAGGGATCCAGAATGTACCAGCCTTGATGGCTTGTATCACCCAGGCAGACTTTGAAAAATTACAGTTCTTGTAATTTTTAGTAGAGTCAAACTTTCTTTAGCAAACACTTATTGCATTCATTTTCCTCAATAAAACTTTTAGGAAGCCCATTGGACAGTTACAAAATAGAGTGGAAGCTTTCTGGTTTTCCACAACTCTATCTCCCTGCTTGTTGAAAATCTGCCCCAAAAATTTTAAAAAGCAATGTGCAGATAACTGAAGTGGAATAATCCACAGCCATATACAGGTGAAACTCGAAAAATTAGAATATCGTGCAAAAGTTCATTTACTTCAGTAATGCAACTTAAAAGGTGAAACTAATATGTGAGATAGACTCATTACATGCAAAGCAAGATAGTTCAAGCTGTGATGTGTCATAATTGTGATGATTATGGCTTACAGCTCATGAAAACCCCAAATCCACAATCTCAGAAAATTAGAATATTATATGCAATCAATAAAACAAGGATTCTACATAGAACAATATTGGACCTCTGAAAAGTATAAGCATGCAACTCGGTACTTGGTTTGGGCCCCTTTTGTAGCAATTACTGCCTCAATGCGGCGTGGCATGGAAACTATAAGCCTGTGGCATGGAAACTATAAGCCTGTGTCACTGCTGAGGTATTATGGAAGACCAGGATGCTTCAATAGCGGCCTTCAGCTCTTCTGAATTGTTCGGTCCCATGTCTCTCATCTTTCTCTTGGCAATGCCCCATAGATTCTCCATGGGGTTCAGGTCAGGCGAGTTTGCTGGCCAATCAAGCACAGTATTCCCACAGTCATTGAACCAGGTTTTGGTGCTTTTGGCAGTGTGGGCAGGTGCCAAGTCCTGCTGAAAAATGAAGTCAGAATCCCATAAAGCTCATCTGCGTAAGGAAGCATGAAGTGCTCCAAAATCTCCTGGTAGACGGCTGCGTTCACCCTGGACTTAATGAAGCACAGTGGACCAACACCAGTAGATGACATGGTTCCCCAAATCAACACAGACTGTGGAAACTTCACACTGGACTTCAAGCATCTTGCAGTGTGTGCCTCTCCATTCTTCCTCCAGACTCTGGGTCCTTGGTTTCCAAATGAGATACAAAAGTTGCTCTCATCAGAAAAGAGGACTTTGGACCACTGAGCAACAGACCAGTTCTGTTTTTCTTCAGCCCAGGTAAGACATTTCTGATGTTGTTTGCTGTTCAGGAGCGGCTTGACAAGAGGAATACAACATTTGAAGCCCATGTCCAGGATCCGTCTGTGTGTGGTGGCTCTTGATGCACTGACTCCAGCCTCAGTCCATTCCTTGTGAAAGTTACCAACACATTTGAATGGCCTTTTCCTGACAATCCTCTCCAGGCTGCAGTCATCCCTGCTGCTTGTGCATCTTTTTCTCCCAGACTTTTCCCTTCCACATAACTTTCTATTAATGTGCTTTGATACAGCACTTCGGGAACATCCAACTTATTTTGCAATTACCTTTTGAGGCTTTCCCTCCTTATGGAGGGTGTCAGTGAGGGTTTTCTCCACAACTGTCAGGTCAGCAGTCTTTCCCATGATTGTGATTCCTACTGAACCAGACTGAGAAACCATTGGCTCAGGAACCCTTTGCAGGTGTTATGGCTTAATTAGCTGATTAGAGTGGGACACTTTGAGCCTAGAATATTGAACCTTTTCACAATATTCTAATTTTCTGAGATTGTGGATTTGGGGTTTTCATGAGCTGTAAGCCATAATCATCTCAATTATGATGCATCATGGCTTGAATTATCTTGCTTTGCATGTAATGAGTCTATCTCATATATTAGGTTCAACTTTTACGTTGCATTACTGAAATAAATGAACTTTTGCACAATATTCTAATGTTTCAAGTTTCACCTGTATATTAATATAATCAAATACAAAATGAATGTAATGTTTCAGCAACTATCTCAAACTTTGTTAGAACTAAGAAACAGAATCTTGGAAAAGTAAAATCTGATTGTGGAATGCCCATCGCATCATGTCTGAGGATCATAAATGGACAACAAGAGTTGACTAAGAAGCATCTATATTAACAAAACCGTAAAAGCTTATGCATGATTTTCTAGCCTCCCATTGACAGAATTAACACACTGCCTTAAAATGTATGGATTTTTAATCATGTCAAACTGCGACTTAGTTTCCATAATAACTTCCTTTGCTAGTATCCTAATAAATTAAACAGTATTAAACGAAATTGAAATGTGTTCATTAGGTCTTATTGATAGAAAAATTGTCTGAACTTCTAGGAAGGAGTGGTTTGTAGTTACTGTAGTAGCAGGTTTAAATGTTTCAGGGAAGATGTGACAATTTTCCTTTTATAAGAATAATGGACATCATATGCAGGAGTGCAGGGATATCTGATCAGGGCTTGAGACAACTTTTATGCCCTCTCCACACTATCTCCATTTGCAATGTTAAGATGGCATAAAGACTGAGATTGCCATTGGGAGCTTATATAAGCAGAGTAAGAAATGGGCACAACTGATAGTAAGAATGACTGGACTGAAAGGTAGCAACATCAATTATTAAGGCAGTTCTCCAAAACACTCTTTAATTCTTTCTTGTTGAAATTTATATTATGTGGATTCAGTGGTTGCAGATTGCATTCAACTTAGGTCGGACAGTTTTTATACTTTACGAAGCCTGTTTTCAAATAAAATACCAGATAATATGCTAGAAATGTCTATCAAAAATAGTTATAAATTGTTGTTATTATTGTCTGATGAAAAAGTATGCAATCTGCATTCAACCTAATTGATGCCTTAGCTTTTTAACAATCTAGAAGCCACCTTTGAAATTGTTATTGCCATAGGGATTCTTATAAGACCCATCCAAAGACTCCTTTTGAAAATGTCTCCAATCTAATTAACAAGTTGAGCAAAGATTGGACAATAAGTTTTTAAAAAGAGCAGCTATGGAAAATGAGAGGGAGGGGCCCTACTTTAATAACCACACTTTCCCATAAATCACTGAAAAATTAACTGTGCAACTTCTTCAATTTGTAAAGCATTTGACATCCTCAAACAAAGGACTATAAAAAGGAAAACGATTATTCTATATGAAACAGGCATCACCTCACTACAGTACTCTACTCTCAGCAGGTATTAGCCCTAGGAAATGCCAAGAATTCATCTCCCAGTAATAGAGAAAGGACTGGAAGGCCAGCATTTTACACAAGAGAAATCTTTTCTCTTCACTGTTTCCTAATATAAAACTGATTTGAAAGTACAATGACTTTTGGTCTGACTTTTAAAATTCCTATTTCCTTGGGCTGAAATAGGAAGGGGAACATTAATTTTAAATGCAGATGTCAAATGCATTATTTTAAAAACCTACTTGCATGATTTAAAGTCTTTGAGTATTTTGAATAGGAATCTCTACCAAAGGAAGGGATAAACAGTTAAGAACTCAGCCACATCCATGTGACTTAAACCGTGAACCTTTTTACATGCCCCATAAATGCAACACATGTTAAAAATAGCTGGGATGTCAATCACAATGTCACTGCTGCCATCTTGAATTTTTATCTCCCTGCCTTCTTTTCCCCCTTCCTCCCAGTAGATTGTAAATTTTGTAAATTTGGTAGGTTGACAGCATGGTTCTATGCAGCATCCTAAAATGGCTATCACTGTGAATAATTTTTGCATCAATTGCAAAATGCACATTTATCAGTATAAAAGGTATGTTTGTCTCTTGCTATCTCCTTTAGTATCTGAAACAGCTGTCTATTATATCAATTAATTTTTGCATTGTTTCTGGGCAAAAATGGGCTGCATCATCAACCATTTTATTTTCTAACACTGTATCTGGGATCTGAGCGAGGCACAAAGACATTACGCAATATACAGACTGTCAAGTTTGAAGCATGGGAGAGAAAGAATGGAGACAAGCCGGTGAAATAGTGAACTTCAACTCTTTATTTACATGGTGACAGCTCAACAAGGGCAGCTAAAGTCCCTCTTTATATAGGCAACCCAATAATTACTTAACCAATAATAACTCAGGAGCGCTAGCTCCATCTAACCAATACGAAGGCTCCGTTAATGGCCAATCAGGTTCCCCTGAACGGGCCAATCCGATCCTGCCATTTAACAGCCAATCAGAAGTGCAGGGCCAGAACCCTGCACTTAACTCCAAGCTCAAGATAACTTTATTAAACCTTATGCATTCACAACACCCCTTCCCCCTGGCTTCTTTTTACAGGGCGCAGTTACATAGTCCTTTAGGTAGGATGGTTGCTTTATTAGTCTGTTTGATTTTCGCTGTGTGTCTTGCATTTGGCTGCAATCCTGCTGAGGTAAATCGTTGTTTAGTGAAGGGGTTTCTTCAGGTTCAGCTTTCACGTTTTCATCTTCTCCAATATTTTCGGTAACTCCTTGAGGTAGACCTACTCCTGTCTCTGGTTCCCGTTCCTGTGTCTCTATTCCGCTATCGTTCCCTTCGAACGGGTTTTCTTCTAATTGAATTTCGTCTTTTTCTGTATCTCCCCCCCCCCTCAGTTTGGTCATAAGGGAGTTCAGAAATGCCTGATCAGAGGCATGATCGTAATTGATCGATATGGCGCTTCCAAATTCTATCGTCAAGGCATTTTACAATGTAGGATCTCGGGCCAGTTACACGTATTATTGTTGCTTCTACCCACAGCGGATCACCCGACAGGTTTTTAGCGTATACCCAATCGCCTACCTGGAAGGTACGGCATCAACCGCTGGATCCGAGTGGTTTTTCTGGCTCATAAGCTGGGTGTAACCGGTCGAGGTGGAAGCGGAGCCTGCGTCCCATTAGCAATTCGGCGGGAGTTTTGTTGGTAACGCTGTGAGGTGTGATGTGTTGTAGAAAGAGGATTCGGTTGAGTTTGTCATCAATGTTATTGTAGTCTAATTTCTGCAAAGTCTTTTTGACAAATTGAACCATGCACTCAGCCCTTCCATTGGTGGCAGGATGCGCAGGCGAGGTGAGCGCATGTGGGATGCCGCGGTCAGCCAGGTACTGCTCAAAGGACAGCGCGGTAAATTGGGGCCCGTTGTCGGATACCAGAACGTCTGGTAGTCCGTTTTCCAGTTTCTGCGTGGCTTCGGGGCAGCAGGAATTCGCAACTGCTCGCGATTCCTGCTGTGCTAGCCGCCGAGGTACCCC
>BHEV01011709.1:0-10454 GCA_004319985.1 Emydocephalus ijimae
GGATCGGCAAATCGAGCAGTGGGTTAAAGTTTGTCCCAATTGCCAACAAGTCAGCAATGCTCCTCCAAAAGCCATGCCGACCAAATGGGAGACGCCACGTGGACCATAGTCCAGAATACACCTGGACTTTGCGGGACCGACCAGAGGCCACACATTTTTACTTACAGTCAACGCATACTCCAATTGGCTGGAGATTCATCGTATGACGACTACAACATCCGAAGAAGTAATCAAAATACTAAACAGACTCTTTGCAACCCACGGCTTACCGGACGTCCTGGTGTCCGATAACGGACCACAGTTTACTGCACTGATGTTCGAGCAGTACCTCGCTGACCGCGGCATCCGCCATGCGCTCACGTCACCGGCANAATATCGACGACAAAGTGAATCAAATTCTCTTCTTGCAGCACATCACGCCACACAGCGTTACCGGCAGAACTCCCACAGAATTACTAATGGGACGACAACTCCGCTACCACCTCGACCGGTTGCACCCTGCCTACGAACCGGAGAAACCAATAGGGTCCAGCGGCCGCTGTCGCACATTCCAGGTAGGAGACCTCGTTTATGCACGGAACTTATCAGGCCACCCGTTATGAATAGAGGCGACAGTAGTACGTGTAACCGGCCCCAAATCCTACATAGTGCAATGCCTGGATAATAAACTGTACAAACGGCATATCGACCAATTGCGGTCACGACTTGCACCAGCCAGTCAACAGCTCCCCTATGACCAAACTGAGGGGGGGGTGAGTACGGAATGATGAGGAAGTTCCAGGGAACCCGCTCGAAGGGAACGACGACATGAGCGACACGCAAGAAATGGGGCAAGAAGAGGAAACAANACACCCGTTATGGATAGAGGCGACAGTAGTACGTGTAACCGGCCCCAAATCCTACATAGTGCAATACCTGGATAATAAATTGTACAAACGGCATATCGACCAATTGCAGTCACGACTTGCACCAGCCAGTCAACAGCTCCCCTATGACCAAACTGAGGGGGGGGAGAATGCGGAAGATGAGGAAGTTCCAGGGAACCCGCTTGAAGGGAACGACGACGTGAGCGACACGCAAGAAATGGGGCAAGAAGAGGAAACAATTGCACCTCAGGGAATAGAGAATAATGTAGGAAACGAGGAAGAAATAAACTCTGAACCTGAAGCAGAATCGCTGCTAAACAACGAACTACCTCAACAGGATTGCAATCAGCCAATCCAACGGAAATCTAAAAGACTCAAAAGACAACCGTCCTATTTTAAGGACTACGTAACTATGCCCGATTTGAGAAGCCAGGGGGAAGGAGTGTTGTGTATACAGTAAATTAATAAGAGCTTGAGGTAAAGTGCAGGGTTCTGGCCCTGCACTTCTGATTGACTGTTCGGCGGCTAGACCAGGATTGATCAGCTCTAACGAACCTGATTGGTCCTTAACTAAGAGTTCCTATTGGTTAAAAGAGCTAGCGTTCCTAGCTCGTTATTGGTTGAAACGTACAAGAGATGCCTGTATAAGGCAGAGTTCACTGTTGTTGTTATTCAAGTCACTATGCAAACAAAGAGCTGAAGTTCACCGTTCAAAGACTGTCTCCAGTTATTTCGACCCATGCCCAGTACTTAACAGATACAAAAGATTCTAAGGTGTTATCTTTGCAGCTGCTGTTGGCAGGACCCCTTCTTGCTTCATCACATTACTAGAATGAGTACTCTTCTGTTTAAGCATCCAGATAAGATCACAACTCCCTGTGACTATAGGAAATGTGAGAAATATGTTCTCTGGGTTTAAAATGTCAGTTTTCTCAGCCCTCCAGTTTCTGTAGCCATGTGGCTCACTTTTAATACATAATCATATATGGGTACAGGGGAAGACACAATTCTCCTACCGTTACACCATATCCTTATAGAATTCAGACACATTTCAAGAACCTGTGTTTATTTTGAGCCCAAAAACCTGGGATTCAAATCTTGTAGAGTAAGTAAGCAAAAAATAAATAAATAATATTCTTCTCAAATAAACCAGTGTTTAAGTTGAAGCAAAAATCCTTTATGTATGTCAGATTCTCAAAAATATATAAATTAAATGGTCTGAGAAATATTCCACACACACCCCCCACATCCTCTATGGTTTAAAGCTAAATTATATAAAGGAGCTGTCCCATCACTCTCTTCAATTACCTTCACATAATCCATAAATGACTTGTCACTTTTCCTACTTCCACTTAATGGGGTTATTTAGCATGTAATATGAATTATACTGGTGAAGTGATGTAAACATAAAGCAAAGAGATGTATGCTTTTATCACAACAGTATCTTGTGAGGAAGGCTTACTCTCCTTGCTGTGGAATGAACATGTGTGAAGAAAATAAGCAATTGATGCAATTGATTTTTGCATAAAGCTTGCAAAAAGCAGTGGAAGCTTTCCAAGTTATTCAAGAGCTGTTGGATCAAGGAGTAGTTCAGATATTATTCTAAGCATCCTTTTTTCACTAATACGAATTTTCCATTAATATAAGTTGCAGATGAAAACTGTGGAAATGATTTGCCATCTTCAAAGCTTTTGTGTGCACCTGTAGGATCATGAATGCAATCAAAGTGAAAGCTACATATGAAGAAGACTGAAGATGTCTCTTCTAAAATGCAGTTAAGTGGATGGTTGTTTTTACTAGTATTATGCCCAAAATTTGACATACAATTTCTCATTGGTTTATTTTCTGCCACTTCCAGAAAACCAGCTGATATAAATGACTCTGTATTACTGGTTTTAATTTGGCTTAAACTCACCTTAGATTTGTTTGGAGAGTTTATACATGGAGTTTATGAGTTTATGGTGATTTGGATTTTATTTGAATAAGTCATACATTTGGTTCTTTTGGTTCCAAATTAAGCAGAACTTCCTCCATGTTTAACTAGGAACACAGGGCAATTTCCAGATTTCAGCTTAATTGTCTCCATCACTATTCCAAATGAAGGTGTTTGGGTGACTTTCCATCCCTCATAATCCTCTTTGCTTTCTCCTTTCCTAAAATAAGTATAATAACAGTCATAACTACCTTGGTGTATGCCAGTGAGACTTGGACTGCATACAGGAGGTATGGTAGGTAATTGAACCACTTCCACATGACTTGCCTCTGCAGACTTCTGAGGATCCGGTGGCAAGACAAGGTGCCAGACACAGAGGTCCTCTCCAGACAGGACTGCCATAAGTTGACACCCTGCTGATGAAAGCCCAGACATGCCAGGCAGGCCATGTTGCAAGGATGCCAGACCACCACATCCCTAAACAGCTCCTCTATGGTGAGCTGTCTCAAGGAAAGTGATCACACAGGGGACAAAGGAAGTGATACAAAGACAGGTTGAAAGCTTCCTTCAAGTCCCTGGATATTGACACCACCTCCTGGGAAACCTTGGCAAAAGACCGATCGACATGACGCACTGTCACGCCCCTGGTGGAGACTGACTCTGAGGAAGAAGAGGAACAGCCAACAGGGAGTGGGAGTGTGGCTCCAGAGGTGGTGGAGGAGGCTGGAGAAGGGCAGAAGCCGCCTGAGCAATCAGAGGAGGATCCAGGCCCATCCCCTATCCATCCTAGGTCACGCAGGGAGGAGAGGATCAGAGAAAAGCAAGGTCTACTCAGGAGGAGATTACCATGATCCTCCTCATGGCTTGCAGCTGGGAGCTATGTATATAAGTTTGTAACTGCATAGTCAGAATTGCTGGAGTCAAAGTTTAGTGTTTACTTTGAAAGAGGTTTATCTTTGCTGGTGTTCTTCCCATGGACTCTCCTCGGTTATTTTCCTGGAATGTATGATTAGTTATCTTGGCTTGCTTCGAAACTCTTGTCAATGCAGTTTGTTTTGGTTTTCTTTTTGCCTCATTATTTACTTTTGTGACTTTAAACTGTGCCTAATAAAACAGTGAAGTTGTTGAAGGCCTTACCAGACTTTAATGTACGTTTTGGGTTATTTTGAGAGACTACGGGTCATCACACGCATGTTGATCCACCAAGGCTGCCAGGCATTTGAAGACAGAACAGCCATAGCACAAAAGAAGTGAGCATTCCGCAAAGCCAGAGCCCGACATGTGGAAGAACATTTTGTGCTGACCTGCAGACACACAGTGGACAGCCCACAACCTGTTAGATGTCAAGGTACTCTTTGAACACAATGGACGAACATCATCATAATAACAGTCATGAAAAGAACTGCCACTATCATTTTCATTCGATATTAGTGGTATCATATGGATCAAATCCAGTAGGTGTGGTGGCCTAGAGGTGGAGCTCTCACCTCACAATCAGGAGGCTGTGAGTTCAATCATAGGTAGAGGCAGTTATTTCTCTCTGGGCACAATGAGAATTTATCTGCTGAATAAAATTCTGCAATGATAACAGGAAGAGCATCTGGCCAGTAAACACTCTGCTCCATTCAGTTGCCCAGACTTCACCCCACAAATGGATTATGGGGTTATAAAAAGGAGGAGGAGGAGGAGGAGAGGGAGGGGGAGGAGAAGAAGACAAAGAAAAAGAAGAATAAAATATAGATCAAATCCAGTGCAATGCTACATTTCTCAGAAACCTCAGATTTTCACAGTGCCGTTAAAGAAAGCTTTAGCTTCAGCCCATTCTAGTGGGTTGCTTTAAACAAGGGTGGGATGGGGAAATCAAATATTGGCTGCTCCGTAGGCAAAGGCAGTTAATTATGAGTGGATCCCAAAAAAATATTTAATAAAAGGAAGTCTAATATAGTTTCTTTGTTTAGTTTTACTCTGACTGAAATTTTGGTAGGCCCTGAACAGTAACTCCATCTGTTTTACAGTATGGCAATTTTATAGTGTGGCTTATAATTTTCAGCAAATTATCTTGCTAAAACCGTTACACTTACTCAGTTTGCTTAGCTGAGCAGGATTCACAGTCAGACCATCAGGTTGAGGCATATTCACAGGCCTTTTTTTACTGAAATAAAATAATAACCTTCTCAAGCTACAGAATTGCTGCCTGCTCACATCAAGATGTGAAGCCAAAAGAAAATGTGATTTATTACCACATTTACATTAGCAGGGAAGGTATATCAAAGAGCTGCAGTGGAAGAGTGCCTTTTTGTATCCGCAAAAAGCTTCTCTCTAACCTGATGCTCAAAAAACAAATTAAAAAGGGCCATTGTCCCAGAGTCTCCCACCAGAAAAAGAGTTGCTTAGAAGGGTTGCTGAGTAAAATCGAAAACAATGGAGAATAGAAGGACTGAGGTAAAAGTCAAACTCATCAGCTGTATTTCTGTTCTTTTTTTAAATTTCATTTTATGGACCTAATGTTTGATTCCATTCCATTTCTATGTTAGTTTCTGAGCTCCAGAAAGAAAGCATTGAAAATGTGCTGATAATTTGTACATTAATGATATTTCCAACAGCAGTATAATATAGCAGTTAAGGTGTTGAACAGAGGAAAACTTGTTCAAGACATCATTTGGCTACCAAGCTCACTGAGAAACTTGGATCAATCAATCTCTCTCAGCTCGTACATTTATATTCATTCCTTTTTCATGTATATGGATGAATGTGCTTAAAACATGTACTTGAAACAATTAGACTTTGGCAGATACTAACAAGGACCACCTCCTGTCATTCTTGGGATGCTGAATAGCTTTAGCACTTTTTCTGTATTCTCACATCTCTTTCCACTGATCCATTCAAGTCACTTAACAAAATATTTCTTCCTTCTAAGGTTGCATTCATTCAGAATGTTATGTTTCACAACATGAAACTAGAGTGTAACATGTGATGGCTTCCTACTTTCATGTGTACCCACAACTAGATGAACTAATTCCTACTTTTTGATACCCACTTTAGCTATTTCATTGATAAAGAACCCCCAGGAGAAGAATCCTTAGATACATTTGCACTACTTAAAGATACCAGCTGGTCTCACTTATCACACAAGATATCCTAAGGAAATCATCCAGGTTTAAGGAAAGGTTACATGTCCCCCAGAAAGGCAGTAAAAAAATCAGTGCCAAGCTTGCATCCTGCTTCTTGGAAGTAAACTCCAAAAGGACAGTGCAAGATACCAATAAAGCAGTGAAGGAAGACCCCCTCCCCAGATAGAAAAAGAAACCACAAGGCAGGAAAAAATTCAAACACAATACAAATAATTAAATCACAATAGTAGCTGTTGCTCGTTAAACCAATTACCAGAACAAATAGACAGAGGAACTAGCCAGATTTCTCAACCCAGTTTCTTTTCAGGAACAGAGATTAATCTTTTTCCTTCCAAACAAAGCTGAATAGGGAAAATTATCCCATCAATAAACATAGGATTAAATGTCACCAAGCACAGAATTAAACTTCACCAAAAACCAGTTTTAGACCAAAATTTAGAAAGGGTATGTAAACTCATGTTTGAATGTCAATTTTTCTAGCTAGCCAAGAAGTATTTCTAAGGGAGTATTTTCTCCCAACAGCAGTGTAAAAAACTTAAAACAACCCTTCCCTTTTAAGTATCAAGAAAAAACCTCCTTCAGAGACAACAAGTCTGGGTACACTGCCAAGAATGTAATAAGGGTGGAAAAAAACAAAAGGAGATTTCTTCTAACTAACTGCTTAGAAAGTTAACAAGGGGTTCGATAGAACCAGTCAGAACTGGTAGAATCCCCCTGGTTGCCACCCACCCAACCTCTGGAAGTTTTGATGATGTTTTTTTCTGCCAAGTTATACATTTGTCACTGATAGATTTTACAGATGCTGAAAAGTGATAGGGTTTTCCCTTTGTCTCAAACATCTCATGTTGAATATATCCATGGATGGCTCTGAAAAGGAGACATGATCCCATAACTCCCAGTACCTCATGTCAGCCTGAATGCATTATTATTATTATTATTATTATTATTATTATTATTATTATTATTATTATTATTATATGGCTTCGATAAGATAAGATAATTAATATAATTAATATGATAAGATAAGATAAGATAAGATAAGATAAGATAAGATAAGATAAGATAAGATAAGATAAGATAAGATAAGATAAGATAAGATCAGCTGACAATTGCCCAAAACATCAATTTAGGAAAGCATAAAAAGGCATTGACCCAGCAGCATGGAGGTTCTCCGGAACTGCTTGTATCTGTATAGATTCTATCTAGGAAATGTTAAACTCCAACATCAAATCACTTTTTAAAAGGGTGCACCAAGGCAATTTTGGGGAAATCGTTTGTTTAATCCTATTTGGCATTCAGACAAATAAATAATAATCATGCAGAATAAGAGCATGGCATGGCAAAAATAAATAATAATTCTCGTTTTTATTTGCTTCTGCTTGTACAAATGAGTTTGGGGATGCAATACTTATGAGCTACTGTAAATAGACTGGTCTTGGACATGGAACAAATGGGTCATTTCATGTATCACAACAGATGTGCAAAACAAGGAGCTACCATCCATCTGTTTCCTCTCTTCCCAGTTCATTATAATGCATGAAAATGAATAGCTCTGTTGAGACTTTTATAGAACCATAGCTATAAGGGGCCATTTAGGCCAAATGCTCCTCTGCTCATAGCCTGAATCCAAATGAAAGTTTATCTGACTGATAGCTGTCCAGACTCTGCTTGAATACATCTGACAATGAGTCGCTATCAATCTCCCTGGATGGCTCTAATTAGATGTTGGAAAACTGCTGACAGTTAGCGTCAAAGTATTGGCTTAGATTAGGGGAAGAGAGTTTGTTAGTTGCCTAGTTAATGCTTAAGTGCCAAGGTGGGGTGAGACCCTTGTATGCTGGCTCTGTCATAAAGGTTTTCCCATGCCAAATGACAAGATATTAATGTTATTTGCTTGGTGCTCCTCTGAACACTAGTTAGAACTCTTGGGGCAATCATGACCTCCAGTAAAGCATGTAGAAATCTTTAGAGTTACATTTCAAAATTTCAGAGTTGGAGATCTGGGACCAGGTCAATGAACATAGAAAGTAGGAAATGAAGGTGTTATCCCATTCCCATAGCCATTCTGAATCCTCATTTATGCACGGATGCTCATATACTGCTCTCATGAGTGGGTGCAGAGTTTAGACCTTCTATGGCTATGCCTCAACAGAATAGCAATAGCACTTAGACTTATATATCACTTTACAGTGCTTTACAGCCCTCTCTATGTGGTTTACAGAGTCAACACATTGCCCCCAACAGTCTGGGTCCTCATTTTACTAACCTCGGAAGAATGGAAAGCTAAGTCAACTTTGAGCCTGGTGAGATTTGAACTGCTAAATTTCAGGCATCCGGCAGGCAACAGAAGTAGCATGCTGTACTGCATTCTAACCACTGCACCACTGCAGACTGCAAGATAAAAAGGGATGATGCTAAAATATACCAGCTTCTAACTTCTGGGGCATCATATCTCCAAATATCAGTTTCCTGAGAAGCAACAGTGATAAATTACTGATGCCTTCACATCATGCTTATGCCTGTGCCAGAAGCATTTGTGCTTCCTTGTCCTGAAAACCAGATTTAATGTTTGGTAAATGTGTGGTTTATAATCCCCTTTGTGTCAAGAAAATAAAGGATTTTAGATTGAAGAAATAACTGAGCTCTACCCCAATTTTTTAGCTAAAGTGCTTGTGGGATATAAGGATGAAAATGATCTGTCAAATATGATGCGTGACAAATTTAGCTATCATTCTTTTTTTCTTTCTTTCCCCATCCAACTCCAAATCTTCTCTTTCTTTTTCCATGGGATTAGAGCAATTGGAAGATGTGTTATAGAAGGAGGATATCACTCTTTCTACACTCAGGATACATTTGAGTTTTGTGCTAGGAACCACACTGTAAATAAACAATAGTGAGTAGTTCCAAGGTCAAAATCAACATATGATTCCATATACATATACACACACGTGTGTGCGTGTTTGTGTGTGTGTGTGTATGTTCCATCATTATTGATAACTTTTTCATGTTATTCTATTACTAATTTCATTAATGACTTTGGGAGTTTGGGGGGCAACTTGTGAGTATCCAGTGTCCACAAACTTTCCTATTATAAGCTCTCAGACTAGAAGGATAAAGCTGATCTTATGTCACATTTCATACTAGAAGTTCTATGACTCCATCACCTCAGGAATGGGGAAAATGGATTTCAGTACCTATTCCTGTGGTTTTACACATTACTGACTACCAGAACACAACATACAACCTGCTCCATTCTTATTGGGATTTTTCAGGTGCATACAGCTGTTGTAGAGCGGCAGTTACAGAGAGAGATGGAGCCAGGCTGAGGCTAACAAGCTTTATTCTTAACGAATAAAGGGTCGCCGCGGCTGTCGAGGCTATTTGACAGCCAGCTGGTGATGACAGCTGATGCCGTTTGACAGCTCCCTTTTATAGCCAGCTGTCAAACGACATCAGCCAATGGGAGTGATCGGCGCTCCCGCTTGGGCGGCGGACCAGAGGGAGGTCTGCCACTAGTCCTTGAACACAGCACTCCTTCCCCCTGGCCACGAGCATGCGTAGTCCTGTAGCCGGGACGGCCACTTTCGCTTGCGGCCTGATCTTGGGAGTTCCAGGGGCTTGTCAGCTGCTACCGAGTCCTGTTCTTCCCGGGCGGTGACAGGAGCCTGTAGAGAGTCGTCGGCCATCCTAGACCTGCTGTCCGGCTGCTGCTCGGGTGAGTTCTCTCGCGGCAGTCAGTTGGTTGGGTTGTCGGGTGGCTGGTAGACCAGGTCCTTCAATGGGTTGGCTGCGGCAGGCGGTGAGTAGACTGGGTCGTCCGGTGGCTGGTTGACCAGGATTTTGGCGGCAGGCCTGTTCTGGCGTCTCCTTAGCTAGTCCACATGCCTTCTCCAAATTCGACCGTCTCCCAGGAGGACTCTGTATGACCTGGGCCCTGTAATAGAAACTATCTGCCCTGGCAGCCATAAGGGTTGCCCTGCATAGTTCCTGGCATAAACCAGATCTTGCAGGGTGAATTCCCTGACATAGCTGTCAGAAGCCAGTGATGTGCTTGGAGCGTAGTGGGAGTGCAACCTGTCCAAGGTGGTTCTGAGGCATCTGCCCATCAAAAGTTCAGCAGGGGACTTGTTGGTGGTGGGGCATGGAGTAGCGTGTTGCGTGAGTAGGTAAGTGGACAGTTTGGAGTGCCAGTCTGCTTGGCCCAGCTTGGCCAAAACTTCCTTGGCAGACCTAACAGCCCTCTCTGCCATTCCATTGCTTGCAGGGTGAAAGGGGGCTGTGAGAGCGTGTCTGATGCCCAGGTTGACTGCAAAGATGGCGAACTCATTAGAACTGAATTGGGGGCCATTATCTGAGACTAGGGTGTCAGGAAGTCCATGTGCAACAAACAGTTTGGTCAAGGCCCTTGTGACAGCCAGTGTTGTGGTAGAGGGTAACAAGGCTACTTCAGTCCATTTGGAGAATGAGTCTACAACAACTAAAAATGTCCTCCCCTGCATGGGACCAGCCAGGTCAATATGCAGC